>JAXIVJ010002907.1:42500-45000 GCA_036785665.1 Chirona hameri
GTGTGTGTGTAGTAACTGAGGCGTGTAGTAGTGTAGTGTAGTGTGTGTGTGTGTGTGTGTGTGTGTGTGTGTAGTAACTGAGGCGTGTAGTAGTGTAGTGTAGTGTTGTTGTGTGTGTGTGTGTAATGACTGAGGCGTGTAGTAGTGTAGTGTAGTGTAGTGTGTGTGTGTGTGTGTGTGTGTGTGTGTGTGTGTGTGTGTGTGTGTGTGTGTAGTATCTGAGGTGTGTAGTATTGTTGTTGTGTGGTGTGTGTGTGTGTGTAGTATCTGAGGTGTGTAGTAATTGTAGTGTAGTGTGTTTGTGTGTGTGTGTGTGTGTGGTAACTGAGGCGTGTAGTGTAGTAGTGTAGTGTGTGTGTGTGTGTGTGTGTGTGTGTGTGTGTGTGTGTGTGTGTGTGTGTGTGTGTGTGTGTGTGTGTGTGTGTGTGTGTGTGTGTGTGTGTGTGTGTGTGTGTGTGTGTGTGTGTGTGTGTGTGTGTGTGTGGTGTGTGTGTGTGTGTGTGTGTGTGTGTACCTGAGGCGTGTAGTTTTGTAGTGTAGTGTGTGTGTAGTGACTGAGCGTGTAGTAGTGTAGTGTAGTGTGTGTGTGTGTGTGTAGTACCTGAGGCGTGTAGTATTGTAGTGTAGTGTGAGTGTATGTAGTAGTAACTGAGGCGTGTAGTAGTGTAGTGTAGTGTGTGTGTGTGTGTGTGTAGTAACTGAGGCGTGTAGTATTGAAGTGTAGTGTGTGTGTGTGTGTGTGTGTGTGTGTGTGTGTGTGTAGTACCTGAGGCGTGTAGTAGTGTAGTGTAGTGTGTGTGTGTGTGTGTGTGTGTGTGTGTGTGTGTGTGTGTGTGTGTGTGTGTGTGTGTGTGTGTGTGTGTGTGTGTGTGTGTAGCAACTGAGGCGTGTAGTATTGAAGTGTAGTGTGTGTGTGTGTGTAGTACCTGAGGGCGTGTAGTATTGTAGTGTAGTGTATGTGTGTGTGTGTGTGTGTGTGTGTGTGTAGTACCTGAGGCGTGTAGTAGTGTAGTGTAGTGTGTGTGTGTGTGTGTGTGTGTGTGTGTGTGTGTGTGTGTGTGTGTGTGTGTAGTGTGTGTGTGTGTGTGTGTGTGTGTATGTGTAGGAAGAGGCGTGTAGTTATTGTAGTGTAGTGGTGTGTGTGTGTGTGTAGTAACTGAGGCGTGTAGTAGTGTAGTTAGTGTGTGTGTGTGTGTGTGTGTGTGTGTGTGTGTGTGTGTGTGTGTGTGTGTGTGTGTGTGTGTGTGTGTGTGTGTGTGTGTGTGTAGTAACTGAGGCGTTTAGTATTGTAGTGTAGTGTATGTTGTGTGTGTGTGTGTGTGTAGTACCTGAGGCGTGTAGTAGTGTAGTGTAGTGTGTGTGTGTGTGTGTGTGTGTAGTAACTAAGGCGTGTAGCATTGTAGTGTAGCTGTGTGTGTGTGTGTGTAGTACCTGAGGCGTTTAGTATTGTAGTGTAGTGTATGTGTGTGTGTGTGTGTGTGTGTGTGTGTGTGTGTAGTACCTGAGGCGTGTAGTAGTTGTAGTGTAGTGTGTGTGTAGTAACTGAGTGTGTAGTATTGTAGTGTAGTGTGTGTGTGTGTAGTAACTGAGGGCGTGTAGTAGTGTAGTGTAGTGTGTGTGTGTGTGGGTGTGTAGTAACTGAGGCGTGTAGTAGTGTAGTGTAGGTTAGTGTGTGTGTGTGTGTGTGTGTGTGTTAGTACCTGAGCGTGTAGTAGTATAGTGTAGTGTGTGTGTGTGTTAGTAACTGAGGCGTGTAGTAGTGTAGTGTAGTGTAGTATGTGTTAGTAACTGAGGCGTGTATTAGTGTAGTGTAGTGTAATGTGTGTGTGTGTGTAGTAACTGAGGCGTGTAGTATTGTAGTGTAGTGTGTGTGTGTGTGTGTGTGTGTGTGTGTGTGTGTGTGTGTGTGTGTGTGTGTGTGTGTAGTAACTGAGGCATGTAGTAGTGTCAGTGTAGTCTAGTGTGTGTGTGTGTGTGTAGTAACTGAGGCGTGTAGTAGTGTAGTGTAGTGTGTGTGTAGTAACTGAGGCGTGTATTAGTGTAGTGTAGTGTAGTGTGTGTGTGTGTGTGTAGTAACTGAGGCGTGTAGTATTGTAGTATAGCATGTAGTGTGTGTGTGTAGTAACTGAGGCGTGTAGTATTGTAGTGTAGTGTGTTGTGTGTGTGTGTGTGTGTGTTGTGTGTGTGTGTGTGTGTGTGTGTAGTAACTGTGGCGAGCTAGTAGTGTAGTGTAGTGTAGTGTGGTGTGTGTGGTAACTGAGGCGTGTAGTAGTGTAGTGTAGTATGTGTGTGTAGTAACTGAGGCGTGTATTAGTGTAGTGTAGTGTAGTGTGTGTGTGTGTGGGTGTGTGTGTGTGTGTGTGTAGTAACTGAGGCGTGTAGTAGTGGTAGTGTAGTGTGTGTGTGTGTGTATTAACTTGAGGCGTGTAGTATGTAGTGTAGTGTGTGTTGTGTGTGTAGTAACTGAGGCGTGTAGTAGGTGTGTGTAGTGTGTGTGTAG
>JAXIVJ010002907.1:95000-97500 GCA_036785665.1 Chirona hameri
TAGTGTGTGTGTGTGTAGTAACTGAGGCGTGTAATAGTGTAGTGTAGTGTGTGTGTGTGTGTGTGTGTGTGTGTGTGTGTGTGTGTGTGTGTGTGTGTGTGTGTGTGTGTGTGTAGTACCTGAGGCGTGTAGTAGTGTAGTGTAGTGTGTGTGTGTGTGTGTTAACTGAGGCGTGTAGTATTGTAGTGTAGTGTGTGTGTGTGTGTGTGTGTAGTAACTTAGGCGTGTAGTAGTGTAGTGTAGTGTGTGTGTAGTAACTGAGGCGTGTAGTATTGTAGTGTAGTGTAGTGTGTGTGTGTGTGTGTGTGTGTGTGTGTGTGTGTGTGTGTGTAGTAACTGAGGCGTGTAGTAGTGTAGTGTAGGGTGTGTGTGTGTGTGTGTGTGTGTGTGTGTGTGTGTGTGTAGGTCCTGAGGCGTGTAGTATTGTAGTGTAGTGTGTGTGTGTGTAGTAACTGAGGGCGTGTAGTATTGAAGTGTAGTGTGTGTGTGTGTGCTAGTGATGGCGACCCACAAAATGCTAAAAGTAGGACGACCACGACGAGGGAAGCCTTTCGAGGGCGGAAAGATGTTTTGCGGAGCGGGTGGAATTTCGGGTGGGGTGTGCGTCTGGGCCCCTCCGACCGATTTGAAGAAATTCCACCCGCTCCGCAAAACATCTTTCCGCCCTCGAAAGGCTTCCCTCGTCGTGGTCGTCCTACTTTTAGCATTTTGTGGGGCGCCATCACTACCCGGCACACTCGCTGAAGGGTCGCCGTCAACTGTTCGGAGGGGTGCCGTCACTGGCAGGAGGGGCGCCTTCACTGGTCGGAGGGGCGCCGTCACTGGCCGGAGGGGCGCCTTCACTGGCTGGAGGGGGGCGCCGTCACTGGTCGGAGGGATATTTTCCATGTTTGAAGTGAAAATAGTCATTTTAAAGCCAGGGATCGTTTCAAATCTGACAAAAGTTGGTGGGGCAAAGCGGGAAGTTGCTGGGGCCCCTTCATTTGAAAATATTCCACCCGCCCTCGCAAAACATCTTGCCGCCCTCGAATGGCTTCCTCACGTGTTCGTCCTACTTTTAGCATTTTGTGGGGCGCCATCACTGGCCTGAGGGGCGCCTTCACTGGCTGGAGGGGGCGCCGTCACTGGTCGGAGAGGCCCGGATGCACACCCAGAAAACATGGGTGGAAATAAGGGTGGATCTTTTCTTTTCTAAAAGTAGGATGAACACGTGAGGAAGCCTTTCGTTGGCGGCAAGATGTTTTGCGAGGGGCGGGTTGAGTTTCTTCTAGTCATTTTAACGCCAGGGACCGTTCAAATTTGACAAAAGTTGGTTGGGCAAAGCGGGAAGTTGCTGGGGCTCCACCATTTGAAGAAATTCCACCCGCCCCGCAAAACATCTTTCCGCCCTCGAAAGGCTTCCCTCGTCGTGCTCGTCCTACTTTTAGCATTTTGTGGGGCGCCATCACTAGCCGGCACACTCGCTGAAGGGTCGCCGTAAACTGTTCGGAGGGGTGCCGTCAATGGCAGGAGGGCGCCTTCACTGGTCGGAGGGGCGCCGTCACTGGCCGGAGGGGCGCCTTCACTGGCTGGAGTGGGCGCCGTCACTGGTCGGAGGGGCTCAGACGCACACCCAGAACACATGGGTGGAAATATGGGTGGATCTTTTCAGATAAAAGTTTGTGGGGCAAACTATCACATTGCCTGGTTATTTTCCATGTTTGAAGTGCAAATAGTCATTTTAAAGCCAGGGACCGTTCAAATCTGGGCCCCACCATTTAAAGAAATTCAACTCGCCCTCGCAAAACATCTTTACGCCCTCGAAAGGCTTCCTCGTCGTGTTCGTCTACTTTTAACATTTTGTGGGGCGCCATCACTGATAGTTATGATAGTTTGCCCACCCATGAAAACCTAACTTTTATCTGAAAAGATCCACCCATATTTCAAACATGGAAAATATCCAGGCAATGTGATAGTTTGCCCCACTAACTTTTAACTGAAAAGATCCACCCATATTTCCCCACCCATGTGTTCTGGGTGTGCGTCTGTGCCCCTCCGACCAGTGACGGCGCCCCCTCCAGCCAGTGAAGGCGCCCCTCCGCCCAGAGATGGCTCCCCACAAAATGCTAAAAGTAGGACGAACACGTGAGGAAGCCTTTCGAGGACGGCAAAACTGCATGGTTATTTTCCATGTTTGAAGTGAAAATAGTAATTTTAAAGCCAGGGACCGTTCAAATCTCACACAAACTGGTGGGGCAAAGCGGGAAGTTGCTGGGGCCCCATCATTTGAAGAAATTTCACCCGCCCTCAGCAAAACATCTTGCCGCCCTCGAAAGGCGGTTCGTCCACGTGTTCGTCCTACTCTTAGCATTTTGTGGGGCGCCATCACTGGCCTGAGGGGCGCATTCACTTGCTTGGGGGTCGCCGTCACTGTCGGAGGGGCGCCGTCACTGGCTGGAGGGGGCGCCATCACTAGCCGGAGGGGCGCCTTCACACTCGCTGAAGGGTCACCGTCACTGGT
>JAXIVJ010002908.1:0-27500 GCA_036785665.1 Chirona hameri
AATTTGCTTGGGAGCAAAAAGTTATCGGGTAGACTCCAGATGGCTTCCCACTACTAAAAGCATTGCAACTATCGATTACACTGCTAGCATATCGTTATCACCGGCCAATAGCAATTCGAACAAACAGCTCGTGTGCGCTGATAGCAGCTGCCGAACAACAGAGCCTGGGCGGCCATCATGCTTGCATGCATCATGCTTGTCTTAGGTGCGTCGGTTCACGTATCAATTTGTTACCTCTGTTTACCTTCACCGTAGTGGGAATCGTTTTTTCGATATCGAAACGAAAAATAATCGAAAACAATATAAGTGAAAATTCAACTAAAGGGGCTCCAGATGTGAATTTCATCGTATCCAACCATCACAACAATAGCTACTTATCGTCAGGAAAAAATAATTTTGACAGTTCAAAACAGTAGGCACACTCCCTTTAAAGGAAATAGTTCACCTTTAACATGGAGTTTTTGGACTGAGATAGCAGATTTGTAGAGCAGATCTAAAACTGGGGGTGTTGTGATGACAGAATTACCTCCCTACGTTAAGTAATTTCGACACAGGACTAGTGGGCCCGGTTTCAATTCCGCTGTTCCGGGCCACGATCAGTTCCTTTCGCTCGCCGCTCGCCGCCGGAGCAGGTACACTCTTCTGGCATGTAGTCTGGTCACGACGCCCTCGTTAATATCCGCTCAGCCGCCGGGCGGCGCGTGCGACCTCTTGTCAGCGACTGTACTGGGCGTCAGGCGGAGCGGGGAGCCGTAACGCCTGCTGCTATCGTACGATTTCTCGTTGAAATAGAAAGAGAAACTTACTTCTTTCTCCACATATATCCAATCAGTTGTCCAAACCAAAGTCATATTCGTAGTTTTGAGCTCAAGATGCACCGTTATGGTTGAACTTCGAGACACTTTCAAGGTGACCTACTCCCTTTAACCCTCGCACCTACGGGGGGGTGGGGGGGGGAGGGAGGGAGGAGGAGGAGGTTGACACGGACCCCCTGAGGTTTTTTCATTGCTTAATTTTCTACACATGATTAAATTTCTTCTGATAAAATCTTGATGAAATTTTCAGTAGCTTTGTTTTCAACAATTATTACGTATGCTGTAAACATTTCATTGAAATTTGTGAAATGGTCTGGGAGATAATGATGTTTTAATGACGTCATGCTGGTGGAAAACGATAAATGTTGAAAATCGTCGAAACAAAGTTTTGAAGTAAATTGCAAACGCAATTTGTAAAGATAGAAAATGGCATTCACTTAAAATGGCAATCTCGGATTTCCGAAATGGTGGGGTTTTCACCCCAAAAATAAACAAAAATTATTGTTTTGGGAAAATCACCACAAAATCAAAATTTTCAAGATGTTAAACTGAACAGATGTGGTGAAACCGAGTAATTGGCAATACCCAAACTAAATTTAAAAGCAATATCTCTATTTTGACTGAGTGATGCCTCCGTAAGTGTAAAACTCATGACGTCATTTTTTAAGAACCGTTTTGGTCTTTTTTACCAAATACTGAACACAATAACTACCTTTCTGTATTTCTGAGACAAAACTAGTCCAGGAACATGCCTTTTTATTTACATTTATAAATTTCCTAATTTTGAGGTTTGTTTCTGACCGCAAAATTGCTCTTCTGGACGTGGTCGAACCGAGGTCATTCACTTGACCTGGAAGGTCACCTGTTGACCCGAAAACCTACACATTGCATACCGTTAGATTCAAAACATGACAGGCAACATGATGGTTCTTACCGTGCTGCTCTATGTTGCTTGGTTTGGAAAGATAACAGGGTCTTTTATATTTTTTGTCTTTTTAGGATCCCCGTAGGGCGAAGATGAAAAAAGTTGCCGTAGGGCGAGGGTTAAACACGTTTGATTTTCAAAGCGTACATAAACTACGAAATGGCATGTTGTTCCTTATTAAGGATATCTTATGTATGGGTTTCCTTTGTTCATGTTAGTTTCCTCTTGCCATTTAAAAGCTCAAGCCCCTATAAGGCTTGTATTTTTAATTTCATGATTGCGTAATTATTTGTGTGCAATCACTCCTGTCATTCAGTAAATTTGGCCCAACTGTGACCATGCTACAATTAATCTAATATCTACCAGTAACTCATCTCCAATCCTAAAACCCTGAATCCAGCTGAGACGCCTGCAACGGGTGTACGCCGCTGGGGGGGGGGGGGGGGGGGGGGGGGCTGTGGCCGTCTGATCAGTGATCGCTGCAGTCGCCGGTCAGCTGGGCCACGCCGGAGGTGTCTGGTGTGACGTGAGGCGGCCCTGCCGAGTGGTCCAGGTCCGCGTGTCTGCCGTCTGTCTGGTGTGACGTGACCAGAGGCGGCCCTGTCGAGTGGTCCAGGTCCGCGTGTCTGCCGTCTGTCTGGTGTGACCTGAGGCGGCCCTGTCGAGTGGTCCAGGTCCGCGTGTCTGCCGTCTGTCTGGTGTGACCTGAGGCGGCCCTGCCGAGTGGTCCAGGTCCGCGTGTCTGCCGTCTGTCTGGTGTGACCTGAGGCGGCCCTGCCGAGTGGTCCCAGGTCCGCGTGTCTGCCGTCTGTCTGGTGTGACCTGAGGCGGCCCTGCCGAGTGGTCCAGGTCCGCGTGTCTGCCGTCTGTCTGGTGTGACCTGAGGCGGCCCTGCCGAGTGGTCCAGGTCCGCGTGTCTGCCGTCTGTCTGGTGTGACCTGAGGCGGCCCTGCCGAGTGGTCCAGGTCCGCGTGTCTGCCGTCTGTCTGGTGTGACCTGAGGCGGCCCTGCCGAGTGGTCCAGGTCCGCGTGTCTGCCGTCTGTCTGGTGTGACCTGAGGCGGCCCTGCCGAGTGGTCCAGGTCCGCGGTGTCTGCCGTGTCTGCCGTCTGCCAACTGTCAGTCCGGGGTGACGAGTGTCACAGTCGCGAACTGTGATGGCCGGTCTGCGGGGGCAGATACTCCTCTAGTCTTGTCATGTTTGGCCATCGGTTGGAATCTCTGCCTGTGCAGTTTAGTTCTGTGTTTGTCCGGCTGCTTTGCCTCCCGTTGCCGTCGGTAGCCCTGGGCTCTCCAGTCTGGTGTGTACCACAGCTGCCAACTGGGGGTCGTGACTCCCGTCGGTAGCCCTGGCTCTCCAGTCTGGTGTGTACCCACAGCTGCCAACTGGGGGTCGTGGCTCCCATCGGTGGCCCTGGCTCTCCAGTCTGGTGTGTACCACAGCTGCCAACTGGGGGGTCGTGGGCTCCCATCGGTGGCCCTGGCTCTCCAGTCTGGTGTGTACCACAGCTGCCAACTGGGGTCGTGGCTCCCATCGGTGGCCCTGGCTCTCCAGTCTGGTGTGTACCACAGCTGCCAACTGGGGGTCGTGACCTCCCATCGGTGGCCCTGGCTCTCCAGTCTGGTGTGTACCACAGCTGCCAACTGGGGGTCGTTTGCTCCCCGATCTGCCGCTGGTCCGTCCTGCAGCGGTTTCTGGCCGTCAACTCGGGACGTTGGCTCCATCGCTGGATAGTTGTGTCCGTCGGGTCCTGATGCGGGTCCATCGGTCGCGATTTCTGACTTCCCCCGGCCGCGATTTCTGACTGGCAAGTTGAAATGCGTGCCAACGCCATTGCAGATGTGTGATTGCCCAGCTGTTTAATCTGTCTTGCGGTCAGAAGCTCTGGTTGCTCGGTCTGGGGGGTCGCAATCATGCCAAACACTCGAGCTCAAGACACCAACAGACAACTCAGAAATGCTAACATGCACACTAAAACCACCAGCCGCACATCATCATACCACAAGTCATTTTTCCCCACAACTTGCACACAATGGAACGAATTGCCCAGCACAACACAACATCTTACACACTCCGCTTTCAAACAGCAGCTCAGCGAGCACCTGGGAGCGTCCGATCCACCCATTTACTTTACTGTTGGATCAAAAAAGGGTATATTTTGCACGCGAGACTAAGAATGATATGACTTATTTGAATTCTCATTTATTTAGTATTCAGAAAGCAACAACGCCTCTTGTCAATGCGGACATCGCAATGAAACTATTAGTCATTTCGTCCTTTCATCTCAAAATCATACGGAGCAGAGAGACATTTTGTTCAACAGCATCTCCCAAAGATTACTTCCTGACTTTATAAATAAATCACCCAAGGACCAACTACAAATCTACTATACGGGACAGACCACACCGGCGGCGGCGGCGGTCGGTCGGTGGCCTTGCATTTCCAAAATTTCTTGCTAAATTCGAAACGATTTGCTGATCTTCCTTAATTTTGTTCAGCAATCACCACCCTTAAATGGACGCGACGTGCCCGGAGGTGAGTGTGGGGGCTTCGACCTACACCAGAGCGAGCTGTGCCGTGGCGGCGGTCGCAGTTAACCATTTATCCTTCTTTTCAGACAGGGTGCCTTGATTTAAGCTTTTTTGCTTTTGCGCCTTTCTGATTTACTTTCATATTTCGTTTAATTTATGTTTAATAAACTTGGTGATGATGATGGTTCAGCTGAGGCGCTGATATCTGTTCGTACGTTGTGTTGATGCGTCAGCTCACGCACGACGCTCGTATATCTGGGACATTCAACATGGAGGAAAGCCGAGCCAATCTGGAGTGGTGTCCAGCCTGGAGTCAATGTGTCCAGCCTGGAGTTCAGTGTGTCCATCCTGGAGTCAATGTGTCCCGCCGGAGTCAGTGTGTCCAGCCTGGAGTCAGTGTGTCTGACCTGGAGGTCAGTGTGTCCAGCCTGGAGTCAGTGTGTCTGACCTGGAGTCAGTGTGTCCAGCCTGGAGTCCAGTGTCCTAGCATTGAGAAATTTGAGTGGAAAACGACACCCTATGGCTACTATTTTTCCACTCTTTTTCCGAATTTTACTATGAATTTTCCACTCCTTATTTCAAAATGTATTGGATAATTGGAATACTGATACTGATTTACGGATGTAATGATGGGGACAGCCTGTGTAGGGAAAGACAGGTAGGAATTGGCCTGGGTACCTAATAACTAATTCTGGTGAGCGGGTAATTGGATAATGATATAAGCTGAGTAGGTACATATGTTTTGTGGGTTGAATTTTCCACTCTTGATGCTTATTTTTAGCCAGAATTTTCCACTCCACACCCCAGCTCCAAAGCAATCCTAGGACCCTGCTGGAGTCAGTGTGTCCCAGTCTGGAGTCAGTGTGTCCAGCCTGGAGGTCAGTGTGTCCAGCCTGGAGTCAGTGTGTCAAGCCTGGAGCCAGTGTGTCCAGCCTGGAGTCAGTATGTCCAGCCTGGAGTCAGTGTGTCAAGCCTGGAGTCAGTGTGTCAAGCCTGGAGTCAGTGTGTCCAGTCTGGAGTCAGTGTGTCCAATCTGGAGTCAGTGTGTCCAGCCTAGAGTCATGTGTCCAGCCTGAGTCAGTGTGTCAAGCCTAGAGTCAGTATGTCCAGCCTAGAGTCAGTGTGTCCAGCCTGGAGTCGGTGTCCAGCCTGGAGTCAGTGCGCCCATCCTGGGATCAGTGTGTCCAGCTGGGGATCAGTGTGTCCAGCCTGGGATCAGTGTGTCAAGCCTGGAGTCAGTGTGTCAAGCCTGGAGTCAGTGTGTCCAGCATGGAGTCAGTGTGTCAAGCCTGGAGTCAGTGTGTCCAGCCTGGAGTCAGTGTGTCAAGCCTGGAGTCGGTGTGTCCCAGCCTGGAGTCAGTGTGTCCAGCCTGGAGTCAGCGTGTCCAGTCTGGAGGTCAGTGTGTCCAGCCTGGGGGTCAGTGTGTCCAGCCTTGGGTCAGTGTGTCCAGCCTGGGATCAGTGTGTCCAGCCTGGGGTCAGTGTGTCCAGTCTGGGGTCAGTGTGTCCAGCATGGAGTCAGTGTGTCCAGCCTGTAGTCATTGTGCCAGACTCCAGCCTGGAGTAAGTGTGTCCAGCCTTGAGCCTGTAGTCAGTGTGTCCAGTCTGGAGTTAGTGTGTCCAGCCTGTAGTCAGGCTGTAGTCAATGTCAGTGTGTATGTTGACTCCAGGATGTGTCCAGCCTGGAGGCAGTGTGTCCAGTCTGGAGTCAGTATCCAGCCTGGAGTCAGTGTGTCCAGTCTGGAGTCAGTGTATCTGACCTGGAGTCAGTGTGTCCAGGCATGTAGTCAGTGTGCCTGACCTGTAGTCAGTGTGTCCAGCCTGGAGTCAGTGTATCTGACCTGGAGCCAGTGTGTCCAGCATGAAGTCAAGGTGTCCAGCCTGGAGTCAGTGTGGCAAGCCTGGGGTCAGTATGTCCAGCCTGGAGTCAGTGTGTCCAGCCTGGAGTCAGTGTGTCCAGCCTGGAGTCAGTGTGTCTGACCTGGAGTCAGTGTGTCTGACCTGGAGTCAGTGTGTCCAATCTGGAGTCAGTGTGTCCAGCCTGGGGTCAGTATGTCCAGCCTGGAGTCAGTGTGTCCAGCCTGGAGTCAGTGTGTCCAGCCTGGAGTCAGTGTGTCTGACCTGGAGTCAGTGTGTCTGACCTGGAGTCAGTGTGTCCAATCTGGAGTGGTGTTCAGCCTGGAGTCGGTGTGTCCAGTCTGGAGTCATTGTGTCCAGTCTGGAGTCAGTGTGTCCAGCCTAGAGTCCGTGTGTCCAGCCTGGAGTCAGTGTGTCCAGTCTGGAGTCAGTGTGTCCAGCCTAGAGTCAGTGTGTCCAGCCTGGAGTCAGTGTGTCCAGCCTGGAGTCCGTGTGTCCAGTCTGGAGTGAGCATGTCCAGCCTCTGGGTCCGTGTGTCCATGCAGACCATGTGGCAGTGCAGTCGGTACAGTTTGCTGATGAGCGGCGGCTAGGTGGCGGGCGGCCCGGTAGTAGGCAGCGGCAGCAGCAGCTGGATCGATAAGACTCAGCTGGTTTCGGCTGATATGCTCGGGCCGGCAGCGCTGACGCCGCAAACATGAATACAATGCGACATTTGCTTACCTACAAGTTAAGTACCAGATTTGTTCCGTTTTCTCGAACTGTGACGACTTTGCCACTTTTCTACATATATGTATTTGATTATTTTAGAGATAGTTATTTATGGTTCAGACAGTTCCTGCATCGCAGGTTTCATGGTGCAGTGGTATGGCAACTGACACCCAGCCTTGGAATTTTGGTCATTTTATGGACTTTTTGAGTCCAAAGAATTTTATCTCTTCATTTTTGTCCTGGAAATTTGGTCTCTTTTCATCTGATCTTACCGACATTGTAGTTAAAATAAAATGTAATTTTCCTCACAAGGATTTTATATCTATTGCAAATTAGTAATTTGTACTTTCCAAGTGAAATAATAAAACAAAATGGAAATCTTGATTTTCCTGACAGTAAAATTTTACTCTCCCTATGGATTTTTACTCTCCAGGACCAGCTGATGAAACGAAAAATCCAACACTGCGTCACAGTTGTCAGTGTTTTGGTGGGTTCTTTCATCTCACGCTCGTTATTGTCGTCCCTGTGGCTGCCATTCTGATGTGTGACAAATGTTGGCAGGCAGCCAGCCATATGACCTTGGCATTGCGGCGCACGTGAGCCCAAATTACCGTCACATGTTGACAGATGCACTATCCTTTTACGGCTAGTACTTACATCAATGGGCATATATTCGTGCCACAACATTTTTTAAGCAAAGTTTAGTCTTTTGATCCGGCTCAAACTGCTTTTTATATTGATGCATGAAGTTAATATAGCAAGTTAATTCAACATAATGAAGCACAACATAATGATGCTTAATTATGCTTCAACATAATGAAGCATAATGAAGGTTTTCACGAAAGATTATTGTGCGAAACTTTTTAAAACTTTTTTAATGTTTTGAAAAGTTTCGACGATCCGTTCCTTAACCCGCCATTGACGGGGGGGGGGGGGGGCGTTTAACGCCCCCTGATGAATTTTCGCAATAGCTGAAACAAAACTAATAGCGCTATCAACGTGAAACTTCGGGTACCTTCTTATGAATCATTTTTACGTCTTGTGTGCAAAAATGACCCAAGGCTGCTGTCAAGGGCAAGGGGGCCAAGGGGCCATGACTCCCCCCCCCCCCCCTGGAGGCTAGGCGGGCCCCTCTGGCGACCGAACGAGGGCCCCCTAGGGCCGAAGGCCCCAGTGTTTTGGATGGTGTCAGGCGCCCGCAAGACGCCTTACGTCGCATAAAAGAACGCCCACGAACCGAAAAAAATCGTAACACGAATCAATAACAGCACTTGCTTAGTCTGTTAAAGGCATGTATATGTAAATACGTAGAAAGGGGCCCCAGCCAGTGTGGATAGGGCCCTCTACCAGCTTTTAAAGGGTCCTGCCGATCTGCAGAGGGCCCACTATCGGCATTTATAGGGCCCCTTCCGGTTGTAGAGGGCACTCAGCCGGCCTTTATAGGGCCCTGCCGATCTGTAGAGGGTCTGTCGATCTGGAAAGGGCCCTCGCCGGCCTTTAGAGGACCCTACCGATCTGTAGATCGCCCTGCCGATCTGTAGAGGGCCTTTGTCGGCATTTAGAGGGCCCTGTCGATCTGTAGAGGGCCCTTGCCGGCCTTTAGAGGGCCCTTTCAGCATGTAGAGGGCCCTGCCGACCTGTAGAGGGCCCCTCTTCCAGCCTTTAGGGCCCTGTCGATCTGTATAGGGCCCTCTGCCGGTCTTTACAAGGGCCCTTCCAGCATGTAGAGGGCCCTGTCGACCTGTAGAGGGCCCTCTTCCAGCCTTTAGGGGCCCTGTCGATCTGCAGAGTACCCCAGCCATTCTATAGAGGGCCCTCTGCCGGCCTTTACATGGCCCTGCTGGCCTTTAGAGGGCCCTTCTGGCATTTAGAGGGCCCTGCCGACCTGTAGAGTGCCAGCTTCCAGTCTTTAGAGGCCCTGTCGATCTGCAGTGTCCCAGCGAATCTGTAGAGGGCCACCTGCTGGCCTTTAGAGGGCCCTGCTGATTTGTAGAGTGTGTGTAGAGGGCCCTCTGTCGGCCTTTATAGGGCCCTGCCGATTTGCAGATGGCCACCTGCCGGCCTTTAGAGGTCCCTGCCGATCTGTAGAGGGCCCTCTGCTGGCCTTTATAGGCCCCTGTGGTGGTAGAGGTGGTCTGCCGGTCGAGCGCCGGTGAGGCTCTCGAAGGAAGACCAGTCACAGTTCTCATTGTTTTTCAGTGTATGCTAGTAACTAGTGGTGCCAATCGGTACAATCATTTTCGAAATTCCGAATTTGTCCGCAGACCGATTCGGTTTTCGGACGGACATAGGCATATTTCTTTGGACATTTTGGGACATCCAATGCCCAAGGATGGTTTGTCGCGAAAATCACTTAGTTACTTTTTTATTAAAAAAGAAAGTGTGCCACAGGTAATTCATTTTCATATCAAACACTTTTCTCTGTTTTTGGACAAATTTCGGACAAACAATGATTTTCGGACAGTTTCGGACGGACAGCTGACCATGTTCTTGGACATCGGTCGGACATTGGACAAACATTTTATGAAACTGGCACCACTACTAGTAACGTCCGAGAGGAGTACAAGACTTTGACAATGTAGGTTTTGGCTTTGACTCGAACTCGGGCTGCCACTACCAGGAAAGGTCAGAAGTCCATCGCTCTCCCTTAATGTTAGTTGCATAATTCCTACCCCAGAATCCAGATCACTGCACAATAATTTAGATGGGGTGGAATTAATGCATTGTACTGCAATAGAAGTTGCTGTGATGATAAATAAAGCTTGGATATCCCGATAACTCCTATATTACAGCTTTCCATTTACGATTTTCACCTACAAGAACTCCTAAGTATTTAATGCATGTTTTCTCGTGATTGGTGTATCAAATAATACTATGTCAAGATCTTGTCATGTCACTGATCTTGAATATATTTGGTAATTTGTCTTTGATGCATTTAGTGATAATATATCTACATGGAACCACTCGTTGTTTTTTTGGAATTAATTCATTAATCTTTATTTGGAGCTCTTCAACATTTCTAGCTTGAATACAAATTGCCGTATATCATCAGCAAGTAAGTAAAAGGTATTTAATGCATGTTTTCTCGTGATTGGTGTATCAAATAATACTATGTCAAGATCTTGTCATGTCACTAATCTTGAATATATTTGGTAATTTGTCTTTGATGCATTTAGTGATAATATATTTACATGGAACCACTCGTTATTTTTTGGGAATTAATTAATTAATCTTTATTTGGAGCTCTTCAACATTTCTAGCTTGAATACAAATTGCCGTATATCATCAGCAAATAAGTAAAAGGTACCTAAGTCTGTTGTATTGCTGATGTCATTAATATAGATAATAAATAAAATAGGACCTAAAATTGAAGCCTGTGGGACACCAATTTTAATCATTTGTTTCTTAGATGCAACCTCATCTATTATTGCCATTTTATGCCTCTTATTAATATATGACTATCGTGTTGTAGAAATCCCTCGTATCACAATGCGGTGCATTTTTTCTCCAAGATAATTGCTAAGCAAACTGTATCCAAAGCTTTCTGTAAAGCAAGGTATAATGAGCATGTTATTTCGTTATTTTGTAGAGATTTTGTAACTTCGTCGTATATGTGCACAATCGGCATGTACATACGTACTGTGTTGTTTCCTAAATCCGAATTGAAGAAGATTCAGGATAATATTTTCATTAACCCGCGCCCCCGCTGGAGGTGGCAGAATCGCCCCCCCCCCCCCCCACTCCCGGATTTTCTGAATAACTGGAAAACAACGATAGATATCGACGGCAATCTTTCAGTACATTATGCTGCATCAATTATACGTCTTATCACAACATTTCAATGATAATGGTGGAGTACTTTGGGAGATAATAACGTTTTAATCAGTCATGTCATTTTTGGTGGAAAAACAAATGTTGAAAAATGTGAAAATGTTTGAAAAACCGTAGAAATTCGAGTTTTGAAGCAAATTGCAAATACAAATGCCGAAAGGAAGGAAATGACATTATATTAAAAATGGCTATCTCGGATTTTCATTTTGTTTAGTTTTTGAGCCCCCCCCCCCCCCCCCCCACCAAAAAAAACACTTTGTTTTTTCGTTGTCGAAAACTTATTTGTCGTTGTATTACAACATACAACATTATGTACTGTTTTAATTATGTGGTCCCCTTGGCTACGAGGGCCCCTCTGATCCCATCCCCCCGGGCGAAGTTCTCCCTACGCCCCTGGCTGCTTCCTTTTCTCCAACTCGCTAAACAAGAGCGGCGCGGAGCACGAGAAGTTTGCCATATCTCAATACATTAGCGACACCAGCGCCGCCCTGGCGGTGGAAGATTGTACTAAGGTACAACCATTCATTCTAAGCATGACTGCGGCTCTCCAATTGCAACGAGGATCACAGAGCAAAGTCTGATATAATCACGACGCTTTACACGGCAGTTAGTGCAAATAATACAGCATATTTGAAACAAATGCACCCCATTTGGTGCTGGGGAAAGTTGAGATACCTTCTATCTCATCAGTGGCATGTCACATAACCCATACTCTAAGCGTGAATATTGGTTATTGGCCAACGCACCGTGCAACCCCACCAATGAACATAATACGCAGAGCAGATTGTTATGAACATATGGATATTATACAACATATTGAACATATGAACATTTGAGACTTGGGGGACATAATATAGTCGTTATGACACAACATCTAATTAATAATTGCCGATCATGTCTTAACTCACCCATTAATTATCCATATCTTATCACCGAACACTGTTTAGTTAGCAACACCTTCCTAACACTGGCTGCAGTGACGACTAAAAAAATACAGAACACATTCGCCAAATTAGAAATCATTTTCATTTCATTCATCATTCATCATTTAGCGGACAAACATTATAAGGATACATATTACAAACATGCGTATATACGGCGGCGTGCGGGGCGGAGCATGGCGGGTCATGTCACTGGTTTTGAATGCTTGTTGTATCATGTCTGTTTGCTGGTCGCATCTAACACCTGCTGGCGGTGACGGAGCCGGCTGCAGATGAGCCCGTGACGCTGCTACTCGCCAAAAACCGCACCAGCAGCCTCCGTCACCACCTTCACCGCGCGCTCCATCGCCACCGTGTGCACCGGGTAGGCCCCGACTCGAAGCGGCGGGGTGACGGGGCTCGTCAGCTTCTCATCACAGAGCTCAGACATAGCGGCGGCTCACTCACCAGCTCCGTCTCCCAGTCGAACAGCTCGGTGATGCTGGTCGCAGCGTAGTTGATGACCGGGAGCGTGTACGGGCTGATTTCTAGCTAGTTCTTCTTCCGGCACATGGGCGCCATATAACCTACCAGTTGCGGCGCCCATAAGCCATAATATAAAATAATAATCATCATCGTCTTCCGGCACTGAGAGATGACGCTTACAGTCTGGGCACGGACATTTCCATCCTCCTGCGCCACCATAGCCAGCAGCACCGCCTCCGGTTGCGCCCAGTGGGCGTTGCGCTGCGCTGCATGAATGGCCGGATCATGTGATCATGATCATGATCATGATCAGCTTGGACGGCAGAACCCGTAGCAGCTGCAAGCTTTAGATGAAGTTGCTGGGGCCTGGCACCAGCCGCTGTGCCTACGGATGTAAGACCACGACGGTATGCAGTAATCTGCCAGGTACTGGATGATCAGGCAAATGTTCTCTGAGGTGGAGGCAATGGCGATGTACGGGTCGCTGCCAGTGTGATGTATACGTCATCTGTCAGTGCCGGAAGAACCAGTCAGTAATCAGCCCGTACACGCTCCCGGTCATCAACTACGCTGCGACCAGCATCACCGAGCTGTTCGACTGGGAGACGGAGCTGGTGAGTGAGCCGCCGCTATGTCTGAGCTCTGTGACGAGAAGCTGACGAGCCCCGTCACCACTCCGCTTCGAGTCGGGGCCTACCCGGTGTACACGGTGGCGGTGGAGCGCGCGGTGAAGGTGATGACGGAGGCTGCTGGTGCGGTTTTTGGCGAGGAGCAGGCTAAACAAATCAAATACCTTGGGTCATCTCAGGTCAGGTCACCAGACCAGGTCAAGTGACCCCACCTCCGAAAACGTTTGCTGTTGTGCCAAAGCCCGAGTTTCTCACCGATCAGTTTTAAACTTACAGGGTGTCATGAGGGCATAAGTACTTACAATTCGTTTATCTCGGAATTTTTATATCGCTGACTTAAGGTCGGGTCAATTTCGTCACCTCTCCATAATAAGTCAATTGGGAAATATTCAAAGGCTTCCTATTTCAAGGATATACATGCTATTAGTCCAATTACTTCTGGATCATGTTATTATAGGATGTTCTTGATGATCCAAGTGCAAGTTTTGTTTAGTGACCCCTATGTGGTCATTTGAGGTCACCCGAGTTCACTATCACTTGTTTGTCAATAACTCGCGATATAATTAAGATAGATAAGTAAAACCGACATAAATGTGTTTTTCTCGTCGAGACACGTCTCCCTATATGCAACATGACCTACTTGGGTCTTGACCTAAGGTCAAGGTCACGTGACCTGTTTTTTTTTAAGTTGACCTAACAAGGTCACCATGTATATAATTCAAAGCGCCTTGACGAGACAAACACAATGGCGTAAACAGTTTTCCATTAGCTTGGTTATGTAAACAGCTATCAGCGAAAAATGGTTTGGCAAAAAACAGCATTTTTCACCTTTTTGACCTCTGAAGCTTCAAATATTGACCTTAGATCAAATTTGAGGACACCTTGTCGTTCGCAAATTTCAATGGCTGGTGATCGTTTTTTCCGTTTGTTTCTAGCTGGCATAGTTTCCGAGATCTATGGGAATATCTGGAGCTAATCCTAAAACAGGAAAAAATGGAAAATTTGACCTTTGATGACCTCTGGTGACCTCAATTTTGACCTGACCTAAAAAAATACTGAAATACTTTCGATAGAACTTGTATCAAGCTATCAAACTCCGTTTTCCGCTTGTCGCTACTTAGCGTAGTTTTCGAGATCTCACGGAGGGGGGGGGGAGCGGAAATCACCCCCCCTGTTCGTGTTCGGCGCAAACCCCCTGCAGTGCGCGGGTTAAAGTAAAACTCGCTTTAAGGTTAACAAGGAACCCGCCCTCCCCTAACAATTTTGTTGTTGAAATATTACCCATACACGAAATACAATATATTGATATACAATTTTGCTTACTGTTTCATGACTCCAGAGGAAACACCAGTGGTGTTCGTTAATTAAAGGGAATGTTTCATATTTGTATTAGTTTTAAACTGAGATAGCCATTATCTTGGGCCGTTATTTAAATGTCTAAATTACTAAGGTCATTTTTCCCGAAACGTAACCGTTTTTTAAGCAATTTAATTTACCATTTGCAAAATGACCCAGGTTGGTGCAGCTGCTGATTGGCTGACAGCCACTTTTTCAGCCAATCCCACTTTGTCAGCCAATCAGCGGCAGTATATAGCTCAATATGACATCAAACCAAATATTAAAAACTTATTTTGTAGAAGTTAAGTGAGGTTTTCGAGAAAACAAATATCACCAGCGTTTTCAGCAGCACTTACTTCATATTTTTCACTACAACCGGCGTATATTTTACAACTTCCAGAAAGGTGAAACATTACCTTTAAGATGTGCACAAATGTGGACGAGGGTGTACGGAGCTCCCCAAGGGTATGAAGCGGATGCTTACGTCATGATATCATCTGATCACACCATTTACGAGACCATAGAACACGATTTTCACTTGACGATTCCGTGATTGTCTCATCCGCGCCAAACGGCTATTTCACGATCTTTCAGTGGGAAGGATGTGATGAAACGTGTTTTGGGATGGTGTAGAGTAGACTAGGTAATTCCTTCTTGAGGTCAGGGTAAGTTTTTTGAAGAGTGGTGATGTTAATAGGTTGGAAAATGGCTTTGTCTGTTCTTAATGTCTACATCTGAACTTTTCCTTAATCTCGCACATGGCTTTTCCCATTTGTGAGCTAAGTACCTAAGTTATGAGTGATGGTCAACAAGCTTTGTTCAGTCTTTATTTGATTGCAGTACAAATTGATTAGAGTGAAAGTAATTCAAATTGTTTAAGGGTTAGCTGTACAATTATAAATTGAGGAATCATTACTGAATGCTGGTCTTCACCACGAGTCATTATAAATATGGTTGGTTTTGTCATTTTACACACATTATATTTTGTCTGATAATTGTATTGTCTTGCTGAATGAAAGAGTGACCTATGAGGTACGTACAGTCGGTCTCATAATGATCTTCCCTTGCCACCACGTGTCGCTACGGGCGCGATAGGCACAACAAAGGTGGTTTCCCCACCGCAGGTTGGTACCCATTGTGGCTGTCTGGCAGGTGCGTGACCTGGGGAGGGGGAGGAGGGAGTGTGGGGCGTTGTCGGAATGGAATGCGCCGCAACCCGGGTGGTGGTCAGGGCCGTCTGCCTCGAGGGTCAAGAGGTCGCCTGTCCTGAGCTGGCAGAGATCCAATATTGGAGACTGAATAACAGTGTTCATCACATCAGCCCAAATAGCTCAGTCGGTATAGCTGTCTACTCCTAGCGTATTCGTAGATTGGTCGTGGGTTCGAACCGCGCTGGCACCAGGCGCTTTTACGTGTATTTATATCTTAATCATGCCACGTGTCAAGTGTAATGCAGAACCCCGAAATTACGAATGCAAACGTCCACCTGATGATTCCACACGAAAAAGCAGACAAAAGCAGTGGGCCTCGCACTGATATGTTCGCATCACGCCGCTCCGTCCTTCACGATCCACAAACACACCCGGGCGGGTTTATATCCATTAAGTCAGCGACGATATCTGCGACGACAGTATTTCAAACCTTAGGTCTATGAAGCATCGCCAGGTGTGCAGCTGATAGAGCATCTGATTGGCTACGTGTTTAAATTTGACATTGAACTTGAGATCAGGTCAAAATGTCGACGCTTCATTTTTTGACGCAATGCAAATTTCTCAATCGTCGCAAGCAACACGATGGATAGCCATTTCCGAGACATCTGTGACGACGGTATCGGTCAACTTGATATACAAATATTCGTCTTAAAGTATAGCCCGTGCAGTGTTCTATCAATTGCACACTTAGCGATGCTTCACAGACCTATGGTTTTCTTAAAACTGGTCATCACAGACATCGTCGCTAACTTGACATTCTAGGTCTGCGTATATTTCCAACCACGGTCCGCCACACAGCCTCGCCACACATGCGCATTGTTATTCCCCGATCGGCCTGTGTGGGTCAGACTAGGACGGAGCGGTGCAGATTCCGCCAAGTATCGGCCGGCACCGGGAGAGCTGTCAAACCGGTCTGGCCCCGCCTCGGTGTGGGATTCAGCCAGCTATCGTTTTGCCTACCGTGGGAGACCCAGAGCTAGGGAAGATCATTATGAGACCGATTGTACATCTGAATTTGTGTTAGTCTAAACTTTTCCTTAATCTCACACATGGTTTTTCCCATTTGTGAGGTAGGTACCTAGTCATGAGTGATGGTCAACAAGCTTTGTTCAGTCTTTATTGGATTACAGTAAGAATTGATTATATGAAAGTAATTCAAATTGTTTAAGGGTTAGCTGTACAAGAATTACAATTGTAAATTGAGGAATCATGTTATGCCTATTTGCGTGAAACTAACATCAAGCGATGGTTGGACCCAGTTGGACCCAGTTATAAGTCGACAGTACCCGGTCTAGGCCCAACCGGGTCCAGAACGGGTAAATTGACCGGGTTCTCGGGTCCACCTTTTGCCGCCTCTAGTTAGTTCCTACTTCCTACATCCCTCTTTTCCCATGTATTATGATACGGTCACTGAATCATTTGAATCATACGATATTATTTATTCAGTCAAATTCAAACCTGGTTATGATTCAATCGCACCTTAAAAGTATAAGTTTATTTTACTGTTGCGCATTTGATTGACAAACCGAACAATTAATTTGTGTCAATTCAGCCCAGTGGAATTATTACCAGTCATCTTGTGACAGTAGCCGGCTATTTCACGAGGAAGAGACTGCGGCTCCCCGCTGGCGCGCTGTCTATTTTTAGGCTGTCCTAAAACCCGTTACTGGCGATTTTCTCACTCCGTATGCCGCTTCCCTGGGTATTTGATTATACCAACGCTGGTAAATGTTGATTTCAACTTGGTGCTCTGGCTCTCCGCCTTCGATGTTCGAAATAGTGATGAACGACCGTAGTCATCTGTTGATGTCGTCGGAGATAGTTTCAGAGTGTGCTATTTTTGGGCCCGGCGATAGAGCCGATTGCATAGCCTGGGTTTGGTGGCCGGCGATAGTGCTGATCGTACGGTGACGTCACCAGCCCGAGACAGCCGGCGGCGGCGGCAGAGCTGCAGATTTCAGACCCAAGCGGCGCCATTGGAGCTGCAAATTTCAGACCCCTATGCACACGCTGAAGACGCGCATTAATTGTCAGTTGCCCGTCTTGGTGTTCGTGGGTGGTGGTGGTGGTATGCTTCTGGCTTTGGTGGGTATTTAGCGGGTACCAACACATTGGATTAGGGTAAGGAAACTGGGGAATTATCTCACTTACTTATGTAGTCATTGGCCACCACTCTAACATAGATTAAGAAATAAATAAGACAATTAAAAAAAAACTAACATTCTGTTCGGTTGTGCAAGGATTTTGGCAGCTACGGGCATCAAAACGGGGGGGGGTAACCCTCGCCCTACGGGGACATTTCTCACCTTGGCCCTACGGGGGGGGGGGGGGCGCTGACAAGACCCCCCTGTTAACTTCCAAACCAAGGCACTTAAAGCAATGCGGTAAGAGCCAGCATGTTGCCTGTCATGGGAGGAATCTAACAGTATGCGATTTTTAGGTTTCA
Source organism: Chirona hameri (assembly GCA_036785665.1). Classification (NCBI taxonomy): domain Eukaryota; kingdom Metazoa; phylum Arthropoda; class Thecostraca; order Balanomorpha; family Balanidae; genus Chirona; species Chirona hameri. The sequence continues at coordinate 17,701 of JAXIVJ010002908.1, forward strand.
GGTCAACGGGTGACCTTCCAGGTCAAGTGAATGCCCCAAGATCGATCACGTCCAAAAATAACGATTGTATAGGGCGCTCAGTATAACTTCCGGACGGAAATAGATAGAGAGACACCGTAGAAAGTAACGTGTTGCCTGTCATAAGAAAAGTCCAAAGGCATCCTATTTTGAGCATCTAGGTCAACTGGTGACCTTTGGGGTCAGGTCAATGGACCTTTGGGGTTTGACATGACCTTGACGAAAAGGTCATAGGCCACGATCTAATAGTCGTATACACTTCAAATTTTGATAGGATACGTATAATTGTTGTAAACTCAGCTACTGAAAATTCGGCAAAATGCGCCGCATGTGTAAACAGTTATTCAAGAAAAACCTCATGGGGAGGGGGGGAGGCTGTCAGGCCCCCCGTAGGGCGAGGGTTAAATGGTAAGCAGTGATGCGAAATTCGCCTATAAACATTTATTACATGACGATTCACTTTGGATGCAATATCGTGATCGTTGAAGTCGGAGACTGGGTGGCCAAATGTCCATTATGAAACTGGACAAGGCTCGGCGCCATAAAATAACATTACTGGACATGTAAGTATGACAAATAACATTCGCCTGATAGAGGAGCCACTTGTTGGTGGATTCGTGTTTGAATTGAACATGTGTTGGCACAGTGCACGGGCGCTGGCGCTCCCTCCATGATCGTTCCACAGACTCCATCCTGGCTGGAACGGTTTGGAGAGTTTGGCGTCATTACACGAAGTGTATCCCTTCTAACCGGAAGACATTGACGAATGCTGGTGTGCAGGTGGTCGTGGGAAGCACCCGACGTTTTGTCGGGCGGATGGTAGCATGACATGCTCATTGCTCAGGTCGCTATCAGGTCATGACGTAACATCGGAATGCTATTACCGTCAGAGCAACACATGACGTCACTATGACGGGAGGTCAGACGGACTATCGCGCCGCCTCCCGGGTGAAGATATTCTTCCTATTCTTCCGCTATTTAAATCATGACTCATGTGCCAGACTCAAATCGTCCATCTTCAAGCTCCCAATTTCCAGGACAGATCGAACGGAGGGTCGATCGGAGGGTCGATCGGAGGGTCGATTTTACACCCTCATCTCTGCTAAAAGATTGGGTCTATAGGGTAGTCGTGGGTCCTGAAGACGGCTGTGCAAATCTTTTGCCTCGCCGAATAACGGTCACCGAGTTATGGCCTCCGGCAATTTCGTAAGGTCATGCTGCAGGCCTTTCTTTGATGGCCCATAATTTGTAGTCAAACGAACCGAAACCTTAAAAGCTATATACCAATGAACTCGCCATGATGCAAAACAACTTTTGGCTAACCCAAAAATTATGATTTGTGATTTTTTGATTCGATGACCTTGTGACCCTTTCTTACGTGACATATCTTTTCCCAGTTGAAACCTGTATTTTTGACTCAAAGCCAAATTGAGCTTTATCAATTACCTTTCGATAGAATATTTTTTGTTATATATTCAAAGTGGATATACCCTATTCAATGCCCCTTTCAGCGTCGCAAAAACCCGTATAGGTGGAGCTGCGAACGTTACCTATGTATATCTCCGGATTGGGTAAAGATATCGAGGTGCGGTCAACGCCAGTGGATTGGCTAGGTGATTCTGAGCAAGACATATTTGTATGACTTTGTGACCCGAGGTCAAGGTCATAATGGAGGTCAAACTTGTAAATAATTTCCGTTTGCTGTACGTACGGGATTGTTGTGAGTGTTTCCGGGTATTCTCGTCTGGCTTGGTTTGTTTTTGCATTAACCCTTGTCGTGCCGGGGTGTGGCGTTTGGGGGGTTGGGTTGGGACGCCCCGATTTTTTTTCCGGGAATACCATGACAATGGCGGCGTGCAGCACCACCGTTTCTGGCACATCAGTTTCGTCATTAATTGCGCACCTTTAGTATTATTTTGTTTACCTCGGGTCATCTCAGGTGAGGTCACCTGAGGCCTGTTCAAGGGGTCTACGGCCAAGAGGCGGAGCTTAATTTGAACAACATTGAACCCTTGCGGCCGCTGATGGCGTCCGATAAATGGCGCGTGTAGCGCTCACAACGAATAGGCAATTTCATGGAAACACTCAATGTTTTCCAAAACCACGCGACTACATGAATATCTACGAGTCACTACGAGTTGTCATTTTTGGTCAAACAACCACCAGTAAACTGCAATATCAAGAACAGTGCGCAACCTCTGTCGGACGCGCGCCATTTATGTCGGAAGTTATTTTGCGGCTGCTCCCGAGCAACCGCAGGAGCCGCAGAGAGTAGTCTCTCCTCCCGGATCTGCTCTTTCGTGATTGGCTGACGATTAAGCCCCGCCCTTTTGGCCGCGGGAGCAGCAGCGGCCGCAGACCCCTTGCCGCAGACCCCATCGCCGCCCTGGTCCAGGCCCTTGTTCTCTCGCAGATCCGATACCGTATCTCTGTGTATGGCAACTGCACACAGAAAAACCTATCTCGTATTCAAAAAATTATTAACTATGCTGCTAAAGTGATTTTCGGCCGCAAAAAGTTTGATCACGTGTCGGATCTGCTTGGGAACTTGGGCTGGCTCAGCGCAGACCAGCTCGTGCGCTATCACTCCATGTGCCTATTGCATAAAGTGTGGCGCTCAGGCGAGCCCGAGATCTTGGCTGGCAGGCTCGTGCGTGTGTCCGAGACTCGTCAGCGGTCCACGCGACAGGACCACGACCTGATAGTGCTGCGGTCAAGGTCAGCCATGAGACAGCGGCGTTTTTACAGCCGTGCTGCTCCGCGCGAATTCAACAGGCTCCCGCCTGACCTGACGCGACTCCCGGTGCACCTGTTTGCGGGACGCCTAAAGCGCCATCTGCGCGGCGGCGGAGGAGTTACGTGATCGGTCGGCCACTGTGGTGTGTGTGTGTGTGTGGGTATGTGTGTGTGTGTGTGTGTGTGTGTGTGTGTGTGTGTGTGTGTGTGTGTGTGTGTGTGTGTGTGTGTGTGTGTGTGTGTGTGTGTGTGTGTGTGTGTGTGCGTGCGTGCGTGCGTGCGTGCGTGCGTGCGTGCGTGCGTGCGTGCGTGCGTGCGTGCGTGCGTGCGTGCGTGCGTGCGTGCGTGCGTGCGTGCGTGCGTGCGTGCGTGCGTGCGTGCGTGCGTGCGTGCGTGCGTGCGTGCGTGCGTGCGTGCGTGCGTGCGTGCGTGCGTGCGTGCGTGCGTGCGTGCGTGCGTGTGTGTGTGTGTGTGTGTGTGTGTGTGTGCGTGCGTGCGTGTGTGTGTGTGTGTGTGTGTGTGTGTGTGTGTGTGTGTGTGTGTGTGTGTGTGTGTGTGTGTGTGTGTGTGTGTGTGTGTGTGTGTGTGTGTGTCTGTGTATGTCTGTGTATGTCTGTGTGTGCGTGTGTGTGTGCGTGTTTGCGTTTTTTCACTTCCCATGTCCGCCGTTTTAGCCTCTGACGAGGGGCCGTAATAGCCATGAGCTTATCGTGGATGGCCTTAATATATGTCTATGTCTATGTCTATGTCTTGCACAGGCCTCAGGTCACGTCAAGTGGTCCCACCTCCAAAGAAGGATGTGGTCGAGCCACAGCCACAGTGTTTGACTGAGAGATGCGACACAGGATTTAATCAGACTGCAAGTATCCACTCGCTGCTATCTCGGATTTGGTTTATGTCGGTGAATTTAGGTCAGTTCGATCTCGTGACTTCCCCAATATAAGTTAACGGGAAAATTTACAAATGCTTCCGCTATCAGGAGAACACAGATTCGATCAGACCAATCGTTTCAATAACATGCTATTTTAGCTCATTCTTGATGACCCAAGCACAATTTTGCTCAGTGATCGCCTCATGGTCAGTTGGTCAGGTGGGGTCATTTGAGGTCATCACCACTTCCTGCCAATAACTCTTAATGAAATAAAGATAGAGACAAGAGACCGACACCACTGTGTTTATCTCGTCGAGACACTTCCGTAAATGTGCAACATGACCTACCTGGTTTACCGCGTAACCTGGGATGATCTTGACCTGAGGTCAACATTTGAATTTGGCCTAACCCGATCATTATGGACATGGCGAGAAGTGCATGGCGAGAAGAACAGGACAACGGCAGAATACCTTTCTATCGTTTGCGTATATATATATATATATATATATATATATATATATATATATATATATATATATATATATATATGTATGTATGTATGTATGTATGTATGTATGTATGTATGTATGTATGTATGTAGGTAGGTAGGCAGGCAGGCAGGCAGGCAGGCAGGCAGGCAGGCAGGCAGGCAGGCAGGCAGGCAGGCAGGCAGGCAGGCAGGCAGGCAGGCAGGCAGGCAGGCAGGCAGGCAGGCAGGCAGGCAGGCAGGCAGGCAGGCAGGCAGGCAGGCAGGCAGGCAGGCAGGCAGGCAGGCAGGCAGGCAGGTATGTATGTATGTATATATTTATGTATTTATTTATTTATTGATGAGATAAGTTAGATACTAAAAACTTTTTGACAAAAACTGTGTGACCTGTGGTGACCTGGAACCTATACTATCGACCTAATCTAAAAATGGAGTACACCCAATCAATGACAAATTGAAGACATTTCCTTCGCGTTTCAGTTTGTTTCACTTCCTAGCTATCGCAGTACCTGAAATATTTGTGGGTTTCTGGAGCAAATTGCTAAAAACTAAAACTAAAACAATTTTGCCTTTTGATGACATACTTCGAGGTACTCAATGATCTCAATATTGACCCGAACAAAAAATAATCGAAATAATGTATACATGAATTTAGACGAGAGCCGCTCATGTACTTCGAGGTGTTTTATCATTCAGACACGTGGATGCGAGGTAGTATGGCTGCGAGCCGGTTTCGTACGGTTCTGTTCACATGTGTGCATGGATCCATTCATGTAAAATGCGAGGGGGAAGAAGTGAGCATATGATGTTGTCGCACACTGATGCTCAAAATACAATGAGATGCGCTTTAACATGTGTTCCATGATACAATAATCCAGTACTGAGCAACCAGATCGATCGACCAAAGGTTGGCAAAGTGACTTCCGATCAAGTTGGGAAATGTTCTAACTTTGGTGGTACCACCAGTGGTAATACGGTGCCCACATCAGGTCTGAGAACATGACAATGCTGTTTCTGTTCGTCTGCCCAGCGGCAGCACTTGCGATGAGCCGCCAGTGGTGTACAGTCGCGCGGTTAAACCGCGGTTGACCGCGGTTAACCGCGGTTACGGGCGGCTACGGTTGCTTTGTCTGCTCAAGGTCACGGTTACGGACGATTACGGTTGCACAATGCGCGTGGTTACGGTTACGGTCTGTTACTGCTGCACGAGGTTACAGTTGCGGGGATTTTATTCCGTGGCTGAATTTGACGTTAAAATATAAACAATACAGACGACATTGCGTAGACTTCGCAGAAAAGATAATTCTGCCACACATTAAATATATATTTTCCGTTCAGTCGAACAGGCATCAACACAAACTACGGGGTAACGGCATGGAAGCTACACGAAAGTTATGTTACCAATATTATTATCAGATTTTTGTGAGTACCTATTTTAGTTGTTGTGTTCCTGAAGCTCTTCCAGTCTCCATGCATGTTACCTATTAAACCAATTACCCTTTTCCAGTTATGACTTGTTATGCTTTAACATACACGGTTATTGAACACTCAACAGGTATGTTTGTTACGCTTTGAAAAGTAAAAGAAACAAACATTATTGGTACAGGCGGTTACAAAATTCGTTTGCTGCAGTTACGGGCGGTTACGAATTTGATCCTTACGGTTACGGGCGGTTGCGGATTTGAGCCCTACAGTTCCGAATTCGATCCCCACGGTTACGGACAGTTGCGGTTGCTTTTTTTAACCGTGTACACTGTACAGTGTACACCTCTACTGGGCGGTGCTCATGATAGGTATACATTTGTGTACCTACGGTGTACTCATCTATGTACATACATTGTACCTTCCCGCATACGATTTATGCATTATGTTTTTCTTACTGCCGTCATTCAATAAAAATCAACATTATCTCCCAGCTCAGCTAAGCAATGTTATTCAGTTTAAGTTTGATATTAAGTCGTGTGCTGAGTGATCTGACATATTTTTGGAAATATTTGCAGACAGTCAGGTCAGAACACTTTTTGCTCGAGTTTTTCTTAAATTTCGTCAGTCAGAAACCATACACGCTCTACCGCCTTTGGCTACGCTCACCGTGCGGAGTCTCTTGACGGCCGCCTTGACACTGGTTAGCGATTCGCCCGCTAGTTACGGCACCGCCGTCAGAACGCTTCTCGCCGTTCCTGTGCCGCGGTATTATATTACCGCCGCCCTGCAACCCTAGCCGGGCTCGTTCCAGCCACCCCCGGCAGGTGGCAGATCAGTCGAGCAGGAGGCCCACGAGCGCGGCCGACACGGCGAGACGGCGACGCCGCGGGTTTGCAGACTGGCGCGTCCTGCGGTTTTTGTTTGTGTGTCGCTGTTTGCCTGTCGGTGGGGCCAGGCGACGCTGGTGCCGGTGTTGACCGTGCCCGGCCTCGGTACGGGTCCGGGGTCCGGGTCCAGGTCCAGGTCCAGGTCCAGGTCCAGGTCCAGGTCCAGGTCCGGGTCCAGGGTCCAGGTCCAAGTCCAGGTCCAGGTCCGGAGCCGGGTCTAGGTCCAGGTCCGGGTCCAGGTCCAGGTCCAGGTACAGGTCCGGAGCCGGGTCTAGGTCCAGGTCCAGGTCCAGGTCCAGGTCCAGGTCCAGGTCCGGGTCCGGGTCCAGGTCCAGGTCCGGAGCCGGGTTCAGGTCCAGGTCAAGGTCCAGGTACAGGTCCGGAGCCGGGTCCAGGTCCGGGTCCAGGTCCAGGTCCAGGTCCAGGTCCAGGTCCAGGTCCAGGTCCAGGTCCAGGTCCGGGGCCGGGCCGGGTCCGGAGCCGGGTCCGGAGCCGGGGTCCGGGTCCATGTCCGGAGCCGGGTCCAGGTCCGGAGCCGGGTTCGGGTCCGGGTGGTCTGGGTCCAGGTCCGGGTCCAGGTCCGGAGCCGGGTCCGGGTCCAGGTACAGGTCCGAAGCCGGGTCCAGGTCCAGGTCCGGGGCCAGGCCGGGGCCGGGTCCAGGTCCGGGTCTGAGTCCAGGTCCGGGTCCGGGTCCGGAGCCGGGTCTAGGTCCAGGTCCGGGTCCGGGTACAGGTCCGGGTCTGAGTCCAGGTCCGGGTCCGGGTCCGGGTCCGGGTCCGGGTCTGAGTCCAGGTCCGGGTCCGGAGCCGGGTCTAGGTCCGGGTCCGGGTCCAGGTACAGGTCCGAAGCCGGATCCAGGTCCAGGTCCAGGTCCGGGGCCGGGGCCGGGGCCGGGTCCGGAGCCGGGTCCAGGTCCGGAGCCGGGTCCAGGTCCGGAGCCGGGTCCAGGTCCAGGTCCAGGTCCAGGTCCGGAGCCGGGTCCGGGTCCGGGTCCAGGTCCAGGTCCGGAGCCGGGTCGAGGTCCAGGCCCGGGTCCAGGTCCGGAGCCGGGTCCGGGTCCAGGTCCGGAGCCGGGTCCAGGTCCGGGTCCAGGTCCGGAGCCGGGTCCAGGTCCGGAGCCGGGTCCAGGTCCAGGTCCGGAGCCGGGTCCAGGTCCGGGTCCGGTCCGGAGCCGGTTCCAGGTCCAGGTCCGAAGCCGGGTCCGGGTCCGGGTCCAGGTCCGGAGCCGGGTCCAGGTCCAGGTCCGGAGCCGGGGCCGGGTCCGGGTCCTGGGCCGGGGCCGGGTCCAGGTCCGGGTCTGAGTCCAGGTCCGAGTCCGGGTCCGGGTCCGGGTCCGGGTCCAGGTCCAGGTCCGGGTCCAGGTCCGGAGCCGGGTCCGGGGCTGGCCTCCACCCGCCCGTCACCACCGGTCGATACCTATGAAGTTCACTGCTGGAGCTGCGGCTGACGAGCCTGCCCAGCTCCGAGGCGACCCGCTCCACCCGGCTGCTGACATTCCCGTCAGGCAGGGTCAGACTTGTCAAAATCAGCTGAAATAACTTTTTTTTAACAAATATTCAGGTAAATCATTATTAATTTAATTCGTTTAATTAGTTTTAAAGTAGTTCAAATAGGGTTTAACAACGGAGAAAAGCTAAAACTATTTCAGTATCAGTGCAAGTATGCTCACAGATTACCAAACTATTTTGTTTCGCCAGAAAATGACCGACGACGCACCTACTTTTAACCCTCGCCCGGGGGGAGGGGGGGGGGGGGGGGCGGGGCGGGGCGGGGGTGGATGCCACCCCCTCGGTTTTTCTGGAATAACTCGCGTAGTTTCCAACCGATTTCGATGGAACTTTCAGTACCCTACTTTTAAACTACTACTAAGAATTTGGCACCCATTAAGCATTATGATATGCTCATTCACGATTCTAGCTCGATAAAATTAAATTTATACGCATTTACAATTTTGATGACTTTTGGGTCATTGCCATGACCTCAGGTCACCTAATGACCCAAGACCTTAAAATCGGGTAGCAGCGGCTTCCTCTCGTCACACGCAACACGTTCGTCTTTGTTACTTTAATATCTGTCCGTGTGTGTGTGTGTGTGTGTGTGTGTGTGTGTGTGTGTGTGTGTGTGTGTGTGTGTGTGTGTGTGGTGTGTGTGTGTGTGTGTGTGTGTGTGTGTGTGTGTGTGTGTGTGTGTGTGTGTGTGTGTGTGTGTGTGTGTGTGTGTGTGTGTGTGTGTGTGTGTGTGTGTGTGTGTGTGTGTGTGTGTGTGTGTGTGTGTGTGTGTGTGTGTGTGTGTGTGTGTGTGTGTGTGTGTGTGTGTGTGTGTGTGTGTGTGTGTGTGTGTGTGTGTGTGTGTGTGTGTGTGTGTGTGTGTGTGTGTGTGTGTGTGTGTGTGTGTGTGTGTCTGTGTCTGTGTGTGTGTGTGTGTGTGTGTGTGTGTGTGTGTGTGTGTGTGTGTGTGTGTGTGTGTGTGTGTGTGTGTGTGTGTGTGTGTGTGTGTGTGTGTGTGTGTGTGTGTGTGTGTGTGTGTGTGTCTGTGTGTGTGTCTGTGTGTGTGTGTGTGTGTGTGTGTGTGTGTGTGTGTGTGTGTGTGTGTGTGTGTGTGTGTGTGTGTGTGTGTGTGTGTGTGTGTGTGTGTGTGTGTGTGTGTGTGTGTGTGTGTGTGTGTGTGTGTGTGTGTGTGTGTGTGTGTGTGTGTGTGTGTGTGTGTGTGTGTGTGTGTGTGTGTGTGTGTGTGTGTGTGTGTGTGTGTGTGTGTGTGTGTGTGTGTGTGTGTGGTGTGTGTGTGTGTGTGTGTGTGTGTGTGTGTGTGTGTGTGTGTGTGTGTGTGTGTGTGTGTGTGTGTGTGTGTGTGTGTGTGTGTGTCTGTGTGTGTGTGTGTCTGTGTGTGTGTGTGTGTGTGTGTGTGTGTGTGTGTGTGTGTGTGTGTGTGTCGGTGTGTGTGTGTGTGTCTTTGTGTGTGTCTGTGTGTGTGTGTGTCTGTGTGTGTGTGTGTCTGTGTGTGTGTGTGTGTGTGTCTGTGTGTGTGTGTGTGTGTGTCTGTGTGTGTGTGTGTGTGTCTGTGTGTGTGTGTGTGTGTGTCTGTGTGTGTGTGTGTGTCTGTGTGTGTGTGTCTGTGTGTGTGTGTGTGTGTCTGTGTGTGTGTGTGTGTGTGTGTGTCTGTGTGTGTGTGTCTGTGTGTGTGTGTGTCTGTGTGTGTGTGTGTCTGTGTGTGTCTGTGTGTGTGTGTGTGTCTGTGTGTGTGTGTGTCTGTGTGTGTGTGTGTCTGTGTGTCTGTGTGTGTGTGTGTCTGTGTGTGTGTGTGTGTCTGTGTGTGTGTGTGTGTCTGTGTGTGTGTGTGTCTGTGTGTGTGTGTCTGTGTGTGTGTGTGTGTGTATGT
>JAXIVJ010002908.1:37500-52500 GCA_036785665.1 Chirona hameri
AATATATCTGCAACCACACGTCCGATTGACAAGCGGACTTCTTTGCTGAGCAGCCCCATCCAACCTACCCTGTTTGAGACCGGTGCTGACTCATGTGGGTGACTACCACTGCGCGTGGCGCGTGGCGCGTGCCGCGTGAGGGGTGTTGGAAGGTGTTTCCTCGCAATAACTCCGCAACAGCTGAGCCGATTGTGTTCAAATTTGGTGTGTGGTTAGGGACCCCTCAGCCGCCACTTTCCCACAAGTCAGGGATGTGGTGCCCCTGCACGTGCGCACGTGTGCACCCCTATTCTATATCGCAGGAATGGCTCAGCCGATTGTGTTCAAATTTAGTGTGTGATTAGGGACCTCTCAGCCGCTACTTTCCCACAAGTCAGGGGTGCGGTGCTTCTGCACGTGCGCACGTGCGCACCCTTTTTGTATCTCAGAAACTATTTGCCCGATGGAGTTGAAATTCACCATACATTTCCTTCGCGCTCGCTCGCTCATCGCCAACTACGCCGCCTTACTGGTCATATTTTTTCAGCTTGTTATTCTCACAATGGCACCAGCTATAATTTCACGCATCAAAACATTTACGGATTTGATCATTTTCACTATCACTCCTTGGCACGCTTGCACGCCAGCTCGTTAAGTTGAGTATCGTTATGTTTTGTGCGCTCGTTTGACTTGATCTGCTGGTTGATCGGGTGGTGTATTACTGATGGTGTACTGATCGGCTCTGGCCGGCGTCTGATAGCTCCGCTAGTCAGGTAACCTCGGCTGGCCGGCCGCCAGCCGACTGGCTGACGCCTCGGCTGTCATACTGATCAAACACGGTGGGCCTCCCCGATCAGGCGGTGAACACCACTGGCAGTGGTGCTGAGGTGCCTTGCCGAAAACTTGGGACACCATTATATACCATTATTCATGGGAGGTCCTGGGACTTGAAACACTCAGAAGCTGTCGGTGAAGAGGAATACCTTTTGTATTTTTCGACTGAGAAGTTTCTGGTCGTCTAGGGGGGGGGGGGGGGCGTTATAGTTCTGGGCCTGCCACCTTTCGGCGATATCGGCCGGAATCTGTAGTCGTCTAGCAAGTTTTGGCCATTTATTCCCCGCTCTACGGCTGCTGCACCGCAGTGGTGATGGCGCTCTGCCACGGCCAACCCGTCCGCGACGCTGCCAACAGAGCGACCCGATAATGCTGCCACTATGCACTGTTGGTCAGTCGTGTTTTCTGATATCGTTTGTCGGCTGATTGCTTCCTCCCTGCGGGTTCGGCCACAGTTCCGGTAGTCGTCGCCGGCAGTTTACCTTCACTACAGTTCGTTCGTGACAGTTGCAGTCGGCACCGGCAAGTTCACCCTCGCGACCGGTGTGTTGGTCGGAACCTTGAGTTTTTCATTATCGGTATTGATCTTCTCCATCGTGTCTCCGCTCTCATTCAGGCTCCCTGTTCCTCTATGTTGCCTTAATTTTGCATTGGCCTCGATTTTCGTCGCACGGGTAGGCAGAGAGGATGAAAAGCGAGCGCAAAATATATTCGGTTTTATTCCACTGTTCGGCCATATTCCCGGCCGGTCAAAATGGCAAGATAACGTTTGTGTGCTATCCCTTCAATACGGACGTCTTTGTTTTAATTTTATGACGGGTTCTTTCTCGCCTGGCGAGAGAGAACCCGTAGCAAGCTCTGGCGATGGGCTGATATTGCCGGAGGGTATCGATCGGACTGGGTCGTCCGGCCGGCCAGCCAGGAGACATGGGGAGGGAGGGAGGGGAGGGGACGGAGCACCGGCACCGGTACCGGTCCTACCTGTGTGGTGTGAACCGACCGCTGGTGTTGTCAGTAGCCAGCACGTGTTCATTGGCAACGCTAATTTTAGGTAGTCAAATGCATCAAGGGTTAAACCAGCAAGAGTGTTAGATTTCCGTGCATATATTAATAATAATACACAAATAATCATATGGCGGTTATTCCCTACATTTGCCATTGCACAATACACATACACTATTTCCTGTTCGTATGACACTGTTTAAAACGACACATCGATATTGCTCACGACGAAACTAAATACTGTTGTTTGCATATTTTTGAAATGTTCCTTTAATTATCTTAGTAATTTATTTGACTTTCGTGGAGCTCATTCCAACGTTTTCTGTAAATACCATAGGAGCTTTGGGATGTTCATTTTTTGTTCGTTTGTTTTTACAGATATTGAAGATTGAATATTTCTCCGTATGTTTTTCTTATAACCTTATTTTTCCTATGAATGATGCAGCGCCGTGCCGTTGGCTTCAGATGCTTGTGACTAAGCTGAGGGCGTGGAAGAGCAGAGCTGGTTGCGGATCGATCAGCGGCACAACGCTACAACATGGCAGCGTGCCGGGTCCCGGCCGGGCCCGGCTGGCAGCCGGCGTTCCCAACACAGCAGACACAGACATAGTTCTAGTTTGGCTTTATGAGAAGAGTTAACCCAATGGTGCCATGAAGCATAATTTAAAACAAAAATATATTCATTATTCGCAGTTTCTCTTTTAAGTTCTTGGACGTCGTATAACTCCTGTAGTAGGAGCGTTCTAAAAAATCAAATAAAAGGATAGTTTGTCATCCACACACTGAAATATTCATCACAAAAAGCCGGCAGATCAATGCGGGCGAGAAGTTACTATGAATTATCGAACATATATGAATTATGGATTAGGTTAATATGAATTATAATAGCACGCAGTCAAAGATATTCCATTCTCGATCAAGTACTTCCCGCTGGCTCTCGAAGTACATGCACTCGGTTCTCCCACTTTCCAAATGGTTCTTAACCCGCGCACGGCCCGAACGGCCGTGGGGGTGATTTCTGCGCCAAACATGAACGGCCGGGGGGGGGGTGATTTCAGCCTCCCCCTAAGATCTCGAAAACCACGCAACGTATCGACAACCGGAAAACGGCATTAGATAGTTCGAGACAAGCTCTATCGAAAGTATATCGGTCTTTTGTTATGTCAGGTCAATATTGAGGTCACCAGAGGTCATCAAGGGTCAGATTTTCCAGTTTTAGGACTTCGTTTCAGAAATCCCCAGATATCACAGGAACTGATAGCTAGGAACAAACGGAAACAAGCAATGGAAAGCTCTTGAAAATTGCAATGGCCGAGGTGGCCTCAAATTTTATCTCAGATCAATAGTTTAGGCTCCAGAGGTCATCAAAGGTCAAAAAGACCATTTTTTGGCAAAGCTGTTTTTCAAAATACAATTTTACCTAATTAAGATAGGGCAATAATGTTTACACCATCGTGTTTTTCTCTTCAAGGCGCTTCGAATCATATTCATGTTGACCAGGTTAGTTCAACATAGAAATTTGACCTCAGGTCAAGGTTAAGTGGTGACTCAAGTAGGTCAAGTTGTATATTGGGAGCGTGTATCGATGAGACAAACACATTAGTATCGGTTTCACTTCTCAATCTTCATTCTGACGAGAGTTATTGACATAAAACTGTTGGTGACCTCGGATGACCTCGGCTGACCCTGTAGGGGTCACTGAACACAAATTGCACCTGGGTCATCATGAATGGCCTATAATAACATGATCCAGAAGGAATTGGGCTGATATCATGCATATCCTCGGAATAGGAAGCATTTTAGTATTTCCCCATTGACTTATAATGGGGAGGTCACGAAATTGACACGACCTAAGGTAACCGATATCAAACATCCGAGATAAACGAATTGTAGGTATGTATGGCCTTATGAAATCCTGTAAGTTTTAAAACGATCGGCTAACAACTGTGGCTGTGGTATGACCGCACACTTTTTGGAGGTGGGGTCATGTGACCTGGCCTAGTGACCTGACCTGAGATGACCCGAGGGAAATTTTGTTAGACTATGTGGGTAATTGATGCCCAAACAGCTGTGCTAAATTTGGCGGCGCTGCGCGCCGCCGTTTTCCCACTATTCAGGAAAAACTGGAGGGGAGAGGGGGCGGGACGGAAATCAACCGTGCGCGTGTTAAAGGTAAATGATGACCTTTTCCCACACAAAAATGGAGTTATCACTTGACATCGACAGACGAGATCAAAATATATTGTAAATTGATCACATTTTGCATATAAACATTCCTACTGAAAGATATTTCAAGTTAAACGAAAGTTGTTCTATATTGAAAATAACACTATTCTTTAGAATTGTGTTTTTCTATAGAAAACAACCTGAGTCATTCTCCGGGCTTTGTTTTCCGATTCGTGTCTGAGATCGGTAAAAGTTGATGCTCTGGAAAACGGCTCGATAAATTTCTCCGAATTTTTCAGCATATCGCTCACTCACGGAGATCTAGATGATGGCAGGGTCCGCTAGTGTGGGACAACTTCGAAACGCGCGCGGCAGGCACGTGCCATTTCCCATAGACTTATAATGGGGCCAAACTAAGATGGCCCCTAGCGCAAAAATTATCGATAAATTTGCTATACATTTTCTGAATGGCAGCTATTGGTGGATACCCACATGCCGGTGATGGTGCCTACCCTGGGCAAACTCGAATTCACGTGCCACGTGACCTTGAATAAGTCCCCGAACTCCGATTTTTCGACATTGGGCCACTTGGTCAGCCCTGCAGTGACCCTGGTGCATTTCAGTGCTCCGAAACGGGTATCGGTAGCTCCAGGAGGGTAAGTGGAAGGGGATCAGCCGCGCAAGTGCTCGTTTCGTATCACCCTAGGGCTCCTCCATTTGGGGTATTTTCAAGGATGATGTTTTATGCCCATAGCCGGATAGGTGCAGCCCACAGCGACCTTTTGTTACAATGGGAGGCCATTGCCGTTGTGCAACACGAGTAAGTGGTCGACGGGCTAACTTGGGTATGTGGTTGGGGTAACATAAGTCTTTTGAGAAAGAGACTCACTAATGGAAGGGTCGTGGGTTCGAATCCCAGTCTGATCACACAATGATTCGCGGGTGGTTGCTAAGCTTACTCTGCGACAGTGCTTGGTATGACCACGTGAGACGATGTGTGAGTCACAAGGACGCACGTGCTGTTGTTTTGAAAGGGTCCTCCACTTCCAAGTTTTCGAGAACACATTTTAAAAACAACCTTCGGTCCGCGACACCCCCAAAGGTGTCGCCCTCAGGTAACCCTCGCCCTACGGGGGGGGGGGGGGGGAGGGTCCTAAAACGACCCCTTCTCCCCCTCCCCTGAGGGTTTTATTGAATAACTTTTTACACATGCGGCGCATCTTGCTGACATTTGCAGTAGCTGAGTTTACAACCAGTAAAACGACTTTTTGGGCGATGACCGAGCGAGCGCGATCTGGTAAAGCTAAAACAGGTTTGAAATATGAAACGGCAAGGGAGCACACGTGGTAGTAACACAGTCATTATAGTCCTCCAGAAAAATTGCCAGGCCTCAATGCATGCCAACATACAAATTAACTTGTATTATAAATTGTTCATGATCTCTTTATAAAATCCGCCAAAAAGGGAGTACGTCCTGATCGCTGCATGCTTCAGCGTATAAATTAATGCTTAGAACTTCGGTATGTAAAATGTAATTTTCGATAATACAGCCATGTTTGATCAATAATCATTTTTGCAAGCTTTTTTTGTTTATTTCGACGTTCGCGTGTGCCAACTGCCACGCGCTGTGGTACCACCTCTTATCAGAACGCACGATACCCAAAAAAAATTGATTTGATGGACCTATCCAATGGTGAAAACCCAATCTCAATCGGAGCAGTGGTTGCAAAGTTATTAGCTTCCGAAAAGCGTCTGTATGGCCGGGTCGGGTGGGGCCGGGTCAAATGTAAATTTGTCTAGTAAGTTTTATACGTATCCTATAAAACAAAATGAAGTGTATACGACTTTTAGATCGTGACCTATGACTTTTTCGTCAAGGTCATGCCAGAACCCAAAGGGCCATTGACCTGACCCCAATGGTCACCAGTTGACCTAGATGCTCAAAATAGGATGCCTTTGGATTTTCCTTATGACAGGCATCACGCATGTACTTTTTACGGTGCCTCTCTATCTCTCTCCGTTCGGAAGTTATACTAAGCGCCCCTGTACAATCGCTATTTTAGACGTGGTCGATCTTAGGTGATTCACTTGACCTGGGAGGTCACCCGTTGACCTGAAACCTAAAAATCGCATGCTGTTAGATTCCTCTCATGACAGGCAACATGCTGTTTTTTCCGCATTGCTCTATGTTGCTTGGTTTGGAAGTTAACAGGGAGGGTCTTTTTAGGACCCCCGCCCCGTAGGGCGAAGGTGAGAAAAGGTCCCGTAGGGCGAGGGTTAAAGTTGATAAGCGATCCACGCTTATAATGGTCGGTACTCTCAATTACTTGGTAACGAATTCCGGTGTTCACCAAAATCAAGTATTGCTTTTTGACGAAATGGTATGGAAAATATGTCTTCCACTCTGTTTATCGTGATTATAATGTGCCCTACTGCCCTTAAAAATCAACAACCATTGAATACAAAGGCAACCAACTTAGCAGTTCACTATGCACCTAACGACGGCCTAGTTAGTGGTGGCGACTTGCGACCCTCAATTTGTGAAAATTGGTTCCTGTATTTTCAACATTAGGAATTTTGTTTTGTTTTGTCTGGCTGTATATAACACTATGCTTTAGCTTATCATGACAAATAATAAGAATAAAATCCCCCAAAAATCAACAAACATTGGACAAACTGGCAATTCAATCGGAAGTTTACTTATGCAACCAACTGCGACCTATTTAGTGTCGGCGATTTGTTTCATTGACCAATCAGAGACGTCACACGACTTGGCGCACTTACTTGATTTCTGGCCCTATGACTTGTTTACAAATCAACATTCAAACCAGAGATAGTGATGGATTACTGTACATCACCATATGTAAGACAATATTTTGTATTTCCCAAAATGTAATTTTCGAAATATACAGGTTGTTATTTCACTTTTAAATTGAGATGCGATCAATTTGATACCATACATGTGTAATAAAATAATGCATATAAATAAATCAAAAGGTCATTATTTTCCGTTGTTTTATTTCACTGACGCCAATTCCTATTACCAGTAAAACGCCTTTTTGGGCGATGACCGAGCAAGCGCGCTCTGGTAAAGCTTAAACAGGTTTGAAATATGAAACGGTAAGGGAGCACACGTGGTAGTAACACGGTCATTTTAGTCCTCCAGAAAAAATTGCCAGGCCTCAATGCATGCCAACATAAAAATTAAGTTGTATTAAATTGTTCATGATCTCCTTTCTCAAATCCGCCAAAAGGGAGTACGTCCTGAGCGCTGCATGCTTCAGCGTATAAATTAATGCTTAGAATAATACAGCCATTTTTGATCAAAAATCATTTTTGCAGTGTTTTTTGTTAATTTCGACGTTCGCGTGTGCCAACTGCCACGCGCTGTGGTACCACCTCTATCCGAACGCACCACACCAAAAACAAAATTGATTTGATGAACCTATCCAATGGTGAAAACCCAACCTCAATCGGAGCAGTGGTTGCAAAGTTATTAGCTTCCGAAAAGCGTCTGTATTGCCGGGTCAAATGTAAATTTGTCTAGTAAGTTGACGGGAAACCTCACGGGCGCTTCGCGCCTGGTGGGTAATCAATCTTTGACTTCATTCATCTGCTTTCAAACGGAATGCCAAAACTACTTATACCGGGTAATGATGTGCACCACGGCCCAAATTCCAACACGCTTCTTATGATACATCATTGTTCGATAGTTATGTTATATGTGGCACCTCAGAGTTTGATTGACAGCGACTCGGCACTGTGAGATAACATCATTGTTCGATAGTTATGTTATATGTGGCACCTCAGAGTTTGATTGACAGCGACTCGGCACTGTGAGATAACATCATTGTTCGATAGTTATGTTATATGTGGCACCTCAGAGTTTGATTGACAGCGACTCGGCACTGTGAGATAACATCATTGTTCGATAGTTATGTTATATGTGGCACCTCAGAGTTTGATTGACAGCGACTCGGCACTGTGAGATAACATCATTGTTCGATAGTTATGTTATATGTGGCACCTCAGAGTTTGATTGACAGCGACTCGGCACTGTGAGATAACATCATTGTTCGATAGTTATGTTATATGTGGCACCTCAGAGTTTGATTGACAGCGACTCGGCACTGTGAGATAACATCATTGTTCGATAGTTATGTTATATGTGGCACCTCAGAGTTTGATTGACAGCGACTCGGCACTGTGAGATAACATCATTGTTCGATAGTTATGTTATATGTGGCACCTCAGAGTTTGATTGACAGCGACTCGGCACTGTGAGATAACATCATTGTTCGATAGTTATGTTATATGTGGCACCTCAGAGTTTGATTGACAGCGACTCGGCACTGTGAGATAACATCATTGTTCGATAGTTATGTTATATGTGGCACCTCAGAGTTTGATTGACAGCGACTCGGCACTGTGAGATAACATCATTGTTCGATAGTTATGTTATATGTGGCACCTCAGAGTTTGATTGACAGCGACTCGGCACTGTGAGATAACATCATTGTTCGATAGTTATGTTATATGTGGCACCTCAGAGTTTGATTGACAGCGACTCGGCACTGTGAGATAACATCATTGTTCGATAGTTATGTTATATGTGGCACCTCAGAGTTTGATTGACAGCGACTCGGCACTGTGAGATAACATCATTGTTCGATAGTTATGTTATATGTGGCACCTCAGAGTTTGATTGACAGCGACTCGGCACTGTGAGATAACATCATTGTTCGATAGTTATGTTATATGTGGCACCTCAGAGTTTGATTGACAGCGACTCGGCACTGTGAGATAACATCATTGTTCGATAGTTATGTTATATGTGGCACCTCAGAGTTTGATTGACAGCGACTCGGCACTGTGAGATAACATCATATTCGATAGTTATGTTATATGTGGCACCTCAGAGTTTGATTGACAGCGACTCGGCACTGTGAGATAACATCATTGTTCGATAGTTATGTTATATGTGGCACCTCAGAGTTTGATTGACAGCGACTCGGCACTGTGAGATAACATCATTGTTCGATAGTTATGTTATATGTGGCACCTCAGAGTTTGATTGACAGCGACTCGGCACTGTGAGATAACATCATATTCGATAGTTATGTTATATGTGGCACCTCAGAGTTTGATTGACAGCGACTCGGCACTGTGAGATAACATCATTGTTCGATAGTTATGTTATATGTGGCACCTCAGAGTTTGATTGACAGCGACTCGGCACTGTGAGATAACATCATTGTTCGATAGTTATGTTATATGTGGCACCTCAGAGTTTGATTGACAGCGACTCGGCACTGTGAGATAACATCATATTCGATAGTTATGTTATATGTGGCACCTCAGAGTTTGATTGACAGCGACTCGGCACTGTGAGATAACATCATTGTTCGATAGTTATGTTATATGTGGCACCTCAGAGTTTGATTGACAGCGACTCGGCACTGTGAGATAACATCATTGTTCGATAGTTATGTTATATGTGGCACCTCAGAGTTGGATTGACAGCGACTCGGCACTGTGAGATAACATCATTGTTCGATAGTTATGTTATATGTGGCACCTCAGAGTTTGATTGACAGCGACTCGGCACTGTGAGATAACATCATTGTTCGATAGTTATGTTATATGTGGCACCTCAGAGTTTGATTGACAGCGACTCGGCACTGTGAGATAACATCATTGTTCGATAGTTATGTTATATGTGGCACCTCAGAGTTTGATTGACAGCGACTCGGCACTGTGAGATAACATCATTGTTCGATAGTTATGTTATATGTGGCACCTCAGAGTTTGATTGACAGCGACTCGGCACTGTGAGATAACATCATTGTTCGATAGTTATGTTATATGTGGCACCTCAGAGTTTGATTGACAGCGACTCGGCACTGTGAGATAACATCATTGTTCGATAGTTATGTTATATGTGGCACCTCAGAGTTTGATTGACAGCGACTCGGCACTGTGAGATAACATCATTGTTCGATAGTTATGTTATATGTGGCACCTCAGAGTTTGATTGACAGCGACTCGGCACTGTGAGATAACATCATTGTTCGATAGTTATGTTATATGTGGCACCTCAGAGTTTGATTGACAGCGACTCGGCACTGTGAGATAACATCATTGTTCGATAGTTATGTTATATGTGGCACCTCAGAGTTGGATTGACAGCGACTCGGCACTGTGAGATAACATCATTGTTCGATAGTTATGTTATATGTGGCACCTCAGAGTTGGATTGACAGCGACTCGGCACTGTGAGATAACATCATTGTTCGATAGTTATGTTATATGTGGCACCTCAGAGTTGGATTGACAGCGACTCGGCACTGTGAGATAACATCATTGTTCGATAGTTATGTTATATGTGGCACCTCAGAGTTGGATTGACAGCGACTCGGCACTGTGAACAGTTTCCAGTAACGTTGCGGCGCCGTGGTGTGGCCTCTGGAGGCCTGTGATCCCTCTGTCTGCCGTGACCTTCGTAGGATGGCCGGCCGGCCGGCTGGCGGCGGGCCAGCCCCCTCCCACTGAACTCACTCGGCCACTGTGTCGGCCAGTCGTTCCGTGCCAGTTGTCCAGTGAGTCTGTGAGTTGGTCAGTTTAGCAGTCAGTTCCGTGCTGTGATACAGCCTCCCCGCATGTATCTTCTCTCCTCCCCCGTCTCCCCCGTCTCCCCCGCATCCCCCGCCTCCCCCGTCTCCCCCGTTTCCCCCGTCTCCCCCGTCTCCCCGTCTCTCCCGTCTCTCCCGCCTCCCCCGTCTCCCCCGTCTCCCCCGTCTCCCCCGTCTCCCCCGTCTCCCCGTCTCCCCCGTCTCCCCCGTCTCCCCCGTCTCCCTTCCCCCGCTTCCATCACCTTTCGGATTAGGTGTTGGCCTTGGCACTATTTGAAGCTCATACCTGGCCTGACCTGACACCTGACCTGGCATCTGACCTGACATCTGACCTGACATCTGACCTGATATCTGACCTGACATCTGACCTGACATCTGACCTGACATCTGACCTGACATCTGACCTGACATCTGACCTGACATCTGACATCTGACATTTTACCTGATATCTGACCTACCTGCCACCTTCATGACTTGACAGCAGACACTTGACCTGGCACCTGGCCTGACACCTGACCTGGCACCTGACCTGGCACCTGACCTGACACCTGCCCTGACACCTGCCCTGACACCTGACCTGACACCTGACCTGACACCTGACCTGGCACTTGACCTGACACCTGGCCTAGCCTGACCTCAACACCTGACCTGACCACTGTCTGTGTGTCTGTGTGCTCGGCAGGACGAGGTGCTGGCCGTGCAGGAGAAGCTGACGGTGCAACTGGAGGAGCTGATCGATGTGGTGGTGCGTGTGCCCCGGTGGACGGCCGGCTGGTACGCCGGCGCCGCACACGACCCGTCCGCGCCGCCGGCCGTCTTCTGCTCGGCCACCTCGGCCTCCGTCGCCGGCCGCCTCGGGCTCACAGACGTGGAGCGCGCCAAACGTGGACTCGGTGAGGGAGCACAGCTGACCGCCGGCGAGGGACCGGCCGCCACCAATCGGGTGTGGTGAGGATATCCGGGCCATCCATGTATGGCGGCGAATGATGACAAACTGTTCGCCATGCACATGTATATACAGCGAATGTTCGTTTTTTTAAATATGACCGAGGTGATAACAGATGTGTTTTAGCCGTAAATTGTTGTATTCATTGTTTTTGCACACGGTTCCTAAAGACACGTTTGTATCTTCTGTAAGTATGTTAATAAGCTGCTGAAATGGACGTATCTATCGATTTAGGCACGTTTGTATCGATTATCGCCCGAGTCCGGTCCGCCGAGTCCATACATCGAGTTTTGTGTAGCTGATAACTGATTAGAAAACATTTCACCATGACACTATCGCTGGCTGGCATACAGCGTCGTCTTCACGTTTGTGCAACACGTTTTGCGTAATATGTGGTAAGTGGAATTATCTCCAGTGAAGGACGCAGTAGCGTTGTGTCGCGTGTCAGCTGCCTACCCGTGCCCGTATGCCTTACCTGGGCCCGGTTCAATGGACCAAACAAACGCTCCCTCCCTCCTCCCTCCCTCCCTCCCTCCTCCTTCCACAGTGCTGGCGCAGGAGGAGTAGCGAGGGGCGCTAATTAAAGCTGCCACTTTTCGGAGTTCTAAAGCCCGTCTTGTCATGCAAAACAAAATACTTTGTTATCCCGCCGTACCGCCGAGAAAATCAGCTGTGCGCTGAAAAGCGGACAGTAGCCAGCATTGGCTATTCTGTATGTGATCGGATCTTGTGTGTTGTTGCAGGTGACACGATCCCTGCCGAGGAGCCATGTGCCCTGGTGCTCAGCTACGATCACTACTGCCGGGTGCGAGGCGTCATGAAACGGTACGGTATCGCGCAGCACCGACGTGCTGGTGGTGCCCACACACCATCACCCGGCACTGCCACGCAGGCTGATCGGAGGGGGGGGGATATGGGCCAGGTACTGCCACGTACTGCCACGCAGGGCTGCTCGGGGGGGGGGGGGGGAGCCGGTATGAGCCAGGTACTGCCACGCAGGCTGCTCGGGGGGGGGGGGGGGGTGGCATGGGAGCCGGTATGAGCCAGGTACTGCCACGCAGGCTGATCGGGGGGGGGGGGGGGTATGGGCCAGGTACTGCCACGTAGGGCTGCTCGGGGGGGGGGGGAGCCGGTATGAGCCAGGTACTGCCACGCAGGCTGCTCGGGGGGGGGGGGTGGCATGGGAGCCGGTATGAGCCAGGTACTGCCACGCAGGCTGATCGGGGGGGGGGGGGGGGGTATGGGCCAGGTACTGCCACGTAGGGCTGCTCGGGGGGGGGGGAGCCGGTATGAGCCAGGTACTGCCACGCAGGCTGCTCGGGGGGGGGGTGGCATGGGAGCCGGTATGAGCCAGGTACTGCCACGCAGGCTGATCGGGGGGGGGGGGGGGGGGTATGGGCCAGGTACTGCCACGCAGGCTGCTCGGGGGTGGGGGGGGGGGGGGGTGGCATGGGAGCCGGTATGAGCCAGGTACTGCCACGCAGGCTGCTCGGGGGGGGGGGGGCATGGGAGCCGGTACTGCCACACGCAGGCTGCTCTGGGGGGGGGGGGGGCATGGGAGCCGGTACTGCCACACGCAGGCTGCTCTGGGGGAGGGGGGGGGGGCAGACACTGCCACGCATGCTGCTCGGGGGGGGGGGGAGGGCATGGGAGCCGGTACTGCCACACGCAGGCTGCTCGGGGGAGGGGGGGGGGCAGACACTGCCACGCATGCTGCTCGGGGGGGGGGGGGGGAGGGCATGGGAGCCGGTACTGCCACACGCAGGCTGCTCGGGGGAGGGGGGGCAGACACTGCCACGCATGCTGCTCGGGGGGGGGGGGAGGGCATGGGAGCCGGTACTGCCACACGCAGGCTGCTCGGGGGAGGGGGGGGGGCAGACACTGCCACGCATGCTGCTCGGGGGGGGGGGGGGGAGGGCATGGGAGCCGGTACTGCCACACGCATGCTGCGGGGGGGGGGGGAGGAGGGGGAGGGCATGGGAGTTGGTATGGGCCACCGAGTTGGCATATAGCTATGCAATCCTCAGCATTTTGCTTACTTGAGGTTTAGAAGATGATTTGATACTTCTGCATCATTCAGGCGCATTGCTGGGTTTGAATAACACCATCCAGTTCCAGTTACGCGTTTCTGAATAGCCGAGTGAACCCGAGTGAAGTTGTGTGCTTCTGTTGCCAGGCTGGAGTCGGTCAGTCCGAGGGTGTACAGCCACACGCTGGTCCGGGCGCTGGGCGGTCTACAGATTCCCAGCCGGCACACGCGGCTGCTGTACTGTCGGGACCAGTTCGACTACCCCGAGCTGGACTGTCACGAGCTCTTCTGTAACCACCTCGGTAAGACGGGACACCAGATCTGTGACCGCCCCGACAAGACGCGGACGCGGGGGGGGGGGCATTCTGTAGACACTCCGTTGACTCTGAGACCGAGTTGTCGGATGTCCTGCACCTGCGCGTGTGTTGATGGGAGGACCAGCTTTCACACCGTCGAATCCAGATTTGCATCGTCTTACTATATCACACCAAGTAAGTACTTGTAAATATCAAACTCCACCCCTGGCAATAGCTCCGGCTGTGTATGAGGCCCCAGTGCAGTGCGCTGGCCTGGCCTGACCCGACCGAGTGGTCCAGCTCCGAAGGCGACCTGTATTGTTCTCTCAGTCCAGTGACCTGACCCGATCTGACCTGTCTGGGTGTTTCAGCGCCGAAACTGCGCGGTCGTAGCCGGAAGAAGGTCCGCCAGGAGGGCTCGCCACCCAGCTCTGAGTCTACCTCAGACACCGACAGCGGCGCGCCATACCACCAGCCGCAACACGCGCAGGTCAGTCAGACGGGATCGGACGCCAGTTTGCGCAGTCCCAGTTTGGGTTGGGTTCTTCCTGTGCCATGGCTGATGGTAGTGTATTCGCGTGGTAGTAGTCAATGATCCAGAAACGCTGTTATATAAGGCCATATGTGGTTGCGTGGTCTGCGCTGACACGTTTGAGTGTCGTGGGTAATGGATGAGTTACGTATCATGTGACGTCTGAGTGTTCGAATGAGGGCAGGCGGCCGCCGCTCGGGTGTCGGACGTCCGGCGCGCGGCGACGGCTGGTGGCCGGCCAGCGGTCGGTCCAACGGTCGCCGAGCCGTGATCGGATGGCACTGCCGGGCCGCGGCAGCGGGCTGCGGCAGTCATCTTCATGTCGGGCTCGGGTACGGGAGACGGGAGCTGAGTGGACTCGGTGGTGTCTTGTGTTATTTTATCGGTTTCTACAAGCTATTTCGGCCTACACTGGAGGTGCCGCAGGGTTCGGACGAGGCGCCGGCTGTGCCGCGGGGATCGGACGAGGTGCTGACTGGAGCCAGGTTTGACCCTCGTCTGAATGACGCCTGCGACGGAACCGGTGACGTGGAGTGGCACACGCAGGCAACGCTGCTGTGCGAGTATCGCGGCGCGTCGTCCGC
>JAXIVJ010002908.1:57500-100000 GCA_036785665.1 Chirona hameri
TGTGTGTTGACACCTGATCTGTCTGTGTGTTGACACCTGCTGTCTGTCTGTGTGTTGACACCTGCTGTCTGTCTGTCTGTGTGTTGACACCTGCTGTCTATGTGTGTTGACACCTGCTCTGTCTGTCTGTGTGTTGACACCTGCTGTCTGTCTGTGTGTTGACACCTGCTGTCTGTCTGTGTGTTGACACCTGCTCTGTCTGTGTGTTGACACCTGCTGTCTGTCTGTGTGTTGACACCTGCTGTCTGTCTGTGTGTTGACACCTGCTGTCTGTCTGTGTGTTGACACCTGCTGTCTGTCTGTGTGTTGACACCTGCTCTGTCTGTGTGTTGACACCTGCTGTCTGTCTGTGTGTTGACACCTGCTGTCTGTCTGTCTGTGTGTTGACACCTGCTGTCTGTCTGTGTGTTGACACCTGCTGTCTATCTGTGTGTTGACACCTGCTGTCTGTCTGTGTGTTGACACCTGCTATCTGTGTGTTGACACCTGCTGTCTGTATGTGTGTTGACACCTGCTGTCTGTCTGTGTGTTGACACCTGCTGTCTGTCTGTGTGTTGACACCTGCTGTCTGTCTGTGTGTTGACACCTGCTGTCTTTCTGTGTGTTGACACCTGCTGTCTGTCTGTGTGTTGACACCTGCTGTCTGTCTGTGTGTTGACACCTGATCTGTCTGTGTGTTGACACCTGCTCTGTATGTGTGTTGACACCTGCTGTCTGTCTGTGTGTTGACACCTGCTGTCTGTCTGTGTGTTGACACCTGCTGTCTGGCTGTATGTGTGTTGACACCTGCTGTCTGTCTGTGTGTTGACACCTGCTGTCTGTCTGTGTGTTGACACCTGCTGTCTGTCTGTGTGTTGACACCTGATCTGTCTGTGTGTTGACACCTGATCTGTCTGTGTGTTGACACCTGCTGTATGTCTGTGTGTTGACACCTGCTGTCTGTCTGTGTGTTGACACCTGATCTGTCTGTGTGTTGACACCTGCTCTGTATGTGTGTTGACACCTGCTGTCTGTCTGTGTGTTGACACCTGCTGTCTGTCTGTGTGTTGACACCTGATCTGTCTGTGTGTTGACACCTGCTCTGTATGTGTGTTGACACCTGCTGTCTGTCTGTGTGTTGACACCTGCTGTCTGTCTGTGTGTTGACACCTGATCTGTCTGTGTGTTGACACCTGCTCTGTATGTGTGTTGACACCTGCTGTCTGTCTGTCTGTGTGTTGACAGCTGCTGTCTGTCTGTCTGTGTGTTGACACCTGCTGTCTGTCTGTGTGTTGACACCTGATCTGTCTGTGTGTTGACACCTGCTCTGTATGTGTGTTGACACCTGCTGTCTGTCTGTGTGTTGACACCTGCTGTCTGTCTGTGTGTTGACACCTGCTGTCTGTCTGTGTGTTGACACCTGCTCTGTGTGTGTGTTGACACCTGCTGTCTGTCTGTGTGTTGACACCTGCTCTGTGTGTGTGTTGACACCTGCTGTCTGTCTGTGTGTTGACACCTGCTGTCTGTCTGTGTGTTGACACCTGCTGTCTGTCTGTGTGTTGACACCTGCTGTCTGTCTGTGTGTTGACACCTGCTGTATGTATGTGTGTGTGTGTTGACACCTGCTCTGTGTGTGTGTTGACACCTGCTCTGTGTGTGTGTTGACACCTGATCTGTGTGTGTGTTGACACCTGCTGTATGTCTGTGTGTTGACACCTGCTGTCTGTCTGTGTGTTGACACCTGCTGTCTGTCTGTGTGTTGACACCTGATCTGTGTGTGTGTTGACACCTGCTGTATGTCTGTGTGTTGACACCTGCTGTCTGTCTGTGTGTTGACACCTGCTGTCTGTCTGTGTGTTGACACCTGATCTGTGTGTGTGTTGACACCTGCTGTATGTCTGTGTGTTGACACCTGCTGTCTGTCTGTGTGTTGACACCTGCTGTCTGTCTGTGTGTTGACACCTGATCTGTGTGTGTGTTGACACCTGCTGTATGTCTGTGTGTTGACACCTGCTGTCTGTCTGTGTGTTGACACCTGCTGTCTGTCTGTGTGTTGACACCTGATCTGTGTGTGTGTGTGTTGACACCTGCTGTATGTCTGTGTGTTGACACCTGCTGTCTGTCTGTGTGTTGACACCTGCTGTCTGTCTGTGTGTTGACACCTGATCTGTGTGTGTGTTGACACCTGCTGTATGTCTGTGTGTTGACACCTGCTGTCTGTCTGTGTGTTGACACCTGCTGTCTGTCTGTGTGTTGACACCTGATCTGTGTGTGTGTGTTGACACCTGCTGTATGTCTGTGTGTTGACACCTGCTGTCTGTCTGTGTGTTGACACCTGCTGTCTGTCTGTGTGTTGACACCTGATCTGTGTGTGTGTGTTGACACCTGCTGTATGTCTGTGTGTTAACACCTGCTGTCTGTCTGTGTGTTGACACCTGCTCTGTGTGTGTGTTGACACCTGATGTCTGTGTGTGTGTTGACACCTGCTCTGTGTGTGTGTGTTGACACCTGATCATCATCATCATCATCACGTGTATTTTTCAGAATTCAGAAGAAGAAAAAAAACAGGACAAATAATCGTGTTTAGATTGGTGCAAAAGAATACAATTCTTAAATTAAAGCTCCTCCCTAAAATTACTGTTCGTTACTTAACATGAAAATATAAATAACTAACAATAATACATATCTCTATCCACTAACCGCCGCCACATCGCACCACATCCGACACTCAGTAGTTGAATCGGCCGCCTCCAGGCGGCGCCACGTGCCGCCCGCCCCGCCGTCCGCTGCTGGGTGCTTTTAGGTCTGGAATCTTTTTGTTTTATCAGACATTTTTGGAACGATTTGGCAACTTCAATTCCTTCGTTTTCACTTAAATCAATACCATGAAGTAAAACTTCAAGCTTGTTTGAGTTATTATTTCGGGGGAAACTTGGCATTATTCGTGAAACTTGGTGGAAAAGTTCTGAGCGTAGCACGTTAAAGCGGGGACAATTTAGAACAAAATGTGCTACATTCTCTCTTGGGTTCCCACACTCGCAGCAAGGGGAAACTCTGTCTGCTCTGTCTGTCTGTGTGTTGACACCTGATCTGTCTGTGTGTTGACACCTGATCTGTCTGTGTGTTGACACCTGCTCTGTCTGTGTGTTGACACCTGCTGTCTGTCTGTGCGTTGACACCTGCTGTCTGTCTGTCTGTGTGTTGACACCTGGTGTCTGTCTGTCTGTGTGTTGACACCGGCTGTCTGTCTGTCTGTGTGTTGTCACCTGCTCTGTCTGTGTGTTGACACCTGCTCTGTATGTGTGTTGACACCTGCTGTCTGTCTGTCTGTGTGTTGACACCGGCTCTGTCTGTGTGTTGACATCTGTTGTCTGTCTGTCTGTGTGTTGACACCTGCTGTCTATCTGTCTGTCTGTGTGTGTGTTGACACCTGTTGTCTGTCTGTGTGTTGACACCTGCTGTCTATCTGTCTGTGTGTTGACACCTGCTGTCTTTCTGTCTGTGTGCTGACACCTGCTGTCTGTCTGTTTGTGTGTTGACACCGGCTCTGTCTGTGTGTTGACATCTGCTGTCTGTCTGTCTGTGTGTTGACACCTGCTGTCTGTCTGTCTGTGTGTTGACACCTGCTCTGTGTGTTGACACCTGCTCTGTGTGTTGACACCTGCTCTGGATGTGTGTTGACACCTGCTCTGGATGTGTGTTGACACCTGCTCTGGATGTGTGTTGACACCTGCTCTGTGTGTGTGTGTTGACACCTGTTCTGTGTGTGTGTGTGTTGACACCTGCTGTCTGTCTGTCTGTCTGTCTGTCTGTTGACACCTGCTGTCTGTCTATCTGTGTGTTGACACCGGCTGTCTGTCTGTGTGTTGACACCTGCTCTGTGTGTTGACACCTGCTCTGGGTGTGTGTTGACACCTGCTCTATGTGTGTGATGACACCTGCTCTGTGTGTGTTGAGACCTGCTCTGTGTGTGTGTTGAGACCTGCTCTGTGTGTGTGTGTGTTGACACCTGCTCTGTGTGTGTTGACACCTGCTATGTGTGTGTGTGTGTTGAGACATGCTCTCTGTGTGTGTGTTGACACCTGCTGTCTGTCTGGCTGTGTGTGCTGCTGCCAGGTTCGGCTACCTGTGGGCGTCACCGACCTGCGGCGCAGCAAGCCGACGCTGATGCGCGGCCTGGCGCCCAACCACAAGCCGCTGCACCAGCTCAAGTCGTACCGCTGGGGCGAGAAGGAGTTCCTGCAGCGACTGCACCAATTCCTCAGCCAGTGGGGACAGTCACTCAGCCGACCGCCCAGCTGGGGACTGCAGAGCCGTCAGTACACCATCACATACACATACACAACACACAAACACCCACACACCCAGTCACTCAGCCGACCAGCTGGGGACTGCAGAGCCGTCAGTACACCATCACATATACATACACAACACACAAACACCCACACACCCAGTCACTCAGCCGACCAGCTGGGGACTGCAGAGCCGTCAGTACACCATCACATACACATACACAACACACAAACACCCAAACACTCAGTCACTCAGCCGACCAGCTGGGGACTGCAGAGCCATCAGTACACCATCACATACACATACACAACACACAAACACCCACACACCCAGTCACTCAGCCGACCAGCTGGGGACTGCAGAGCCATCAGTACACCATCACATACATACACAACACACAAACACCCACACACTCAGTCACTCAGCCGACCAGCTGGGGACTGCAGAGCCATCAGTACACCATCACATACACATACACAACACACAAACACCCACACACCCAGTCACTCAGCCGACCAGCTGGGGACTGCAGAGCCATCAGTACACCATCACATACACATACACAACACACAAACACCCACACACCCAGTCACTCAGCCGACCAGCTGGGGACTGCAGAGCCATCAGTACACCATCACATACATACACAACACACAAACACCCACACACTCAGTCACTCAGCCGACCAGCTGGGGACTGCAGAGCCATCAGTACACCATCACATACATACACAACACACAAACACCCACACAACCAGTCACTCAGCCGACCAGCTGGGGACTGCAGAGCCATCAGTACACCATCACATATACATACACAACACCCAAACACTCAGTCACTCAGCCGACCAGCTGGGGACTGCAGAGCCATCAGTACACCATCACATACACATACACAACACACAAACACCCACACACTCAGTCACTCAGCCGACCAGCTGGGGACTGCAGAGCCGTCAGTACACCATCACATACATACGCAACACACAAACACCCACACACTCAGTCACTCAGCCGACCAGCTGGGGACTGCAGAGCCGTCAGTACACCATCACATATACATACACAACACACAAACACCCACACACCCAGTCACTCAGCCGACCAGCTGGGGACTGCAGAGCCGTCAGTACACCATCACATACATACACAACACACAAACACCCACACACCCAGTCACTCAGCCGACCAGCTGGGGACTGCAGAGTCGTCAGTACACCATCACATACACATACACAACACACAAACACCCAAACACTCAGTCACTCAGCCGCCCAGCTGGGGACTGCAGAGCCATCAGTACACCATCACATATACATACACAACACCCACACACCCAGTCACTCAGCCGACCAGCTGGGGACTGCAGAGCCATCAGTACACCATCACATACATACACAACACACAAACACCCACACACCCAGTCACTCAGCCGCCCAGCTGGGGACTGCAGAGCTGTCAGTACACCATCACATACATACACAACACACAAACACCCACACACCCAGTCACTCAGCCGACCAGCTGGGGACTGCAGAGCCGTCAGTACACCATCACATACACATACACAACACACAAACACACACACAACCAGTCACTCAGCCGACCAGCTGGGGACTGCAGAGCCGTCAGTACACCATCACATACATACATAACACACAAACACCCACACACCCAGTCACTCAGCCGACCAGCTGGGGACTGCAGAGCCATCAGTACACCATCACATACACATACACAACACACAAACACCCACACACCCAGTCACTCAGCCGACCAGCTGGGGACTGCAGAGCCATCAGTACACCATCACATACACATACACAACACACAAACACCCACACACCCAGTCACTCAGCCGACCAGCTGGGGACTGCAGAGCCATCAGTACACCATCACATACATACACAACACACATACACAACACACAAACACCCACACACTCAGTCACTCAGCCGACCAGCTGGGGACTGCAGAGCCGTCAGTACACCATCACATACACATACACAACACACAAACACCCACACACTCAGTCACTCAGCCGACCAGCTGGGGACTGCAGAGCCGTCAGTACACCATCACATACACATACACAATACACAAACACCCACACACCCAGTCACTCAGCCGACCAGCTGGGGACTGCAGAGCCATCAGTACACCATTACACATACATACACAACACACAAACACCCACACACTCAGTCACTCAGTCGACCAGCTGGGGACTGCAGAGCCGTCAGTACACCATCACATATACATACACAACACACAAACACCCACACACTCAGTCACTCAGCCGACCAGCTGGAGACTGCAGAGCCGTCAGTACACCATCACATACACATACATAATACACAAACACCCACACACCCAGTCACTCAGCCGACCAGCTGGGGACTGCAGAGCCATCAGTACACCATTACACATACATACACAACACACAAACACCCAAACACTCAGTCACTCAGCCGACCAGCTGGGGACTGCAGAGCCATCAGTACACCATCACATACATACACAACACACAAACACCCACACACTCAGTCACTCAACCGACCAGCTGGGGACTGCAGAGCCATCAGTACACCATCACATATACATACACAACACACAAACACCCACACACCCAGTCACTCAGCCGACCAGCTGGGGACTGCAGAGCCGTCAGTACACCATCACATACACATACACAACACACAAACACCCACACACCCAGTCACTCAGCCGACCAGCTGGGGACTGCAGAGCCGTCAGTACACCATCACATACACATACACAACACACAAACACCCACACACTCAGTCACTCAGCCGACCAGCTGGGGACTGCAGAGCTGTCAGTAGAACATACACATATACATACACAACACACAAACACCCACACACTCAGTCATTCAGCCGACCAGCTGGGGACTGCAGAGCCATCAGTACACCATCACATACACATACACAACACACAAACACCCACACACTCAGTCACTCAGTCGACCAGCTGGGGACTGCAGAGCCATCAGTACACCATCACACATACATACACAACACACAAACACCCACACACTCAGTCACTCAGTCGACCAGGTGGGGACTGCAGAGCCGTCAGTACACCATCACATACACATAGACAACACACAAACACCCACACACTCAGTCACTCAGCCGACCAGCTGGGGACTGCAGAGCCATCAGTACACCATCACACATACATACACAACACACAAACACCCACACACTCAGTCACTCAGCCGACCAGCTGGGGACTGCAGAGCCGTCAGTACACCATCACATACACATACACAACACACAAACACACACAACCAGTCACTCAGCCGACCAGCTGGGGACTGCAGAGCCGTCAGTACACCATCACATACACATACACAACACACAAACACCCACACACCCAGTCACTCAGCCGACCAGCTGGGGACTGCAGAGCCGTCAGTACACCATTACACATACATACACAACACACAAACACCCAAACACTCAGTCACTCAGCCGACCAGCTGGGGACTGCAGAGTCGTCAGTACACCATCACATACATACACAACACACAAACACCCACACACCCAGTTACTCAGCCGACCAGCTGGGGACTGCAGAGCCGTCAGTACACCATCACATATACATACACAACACACAAACACCCACACACCCAGTTACTCAGCCGACCAGCTGGGGACTGCAGAGCTGTCAGTAGAACATACACATATACATACACAACACACAAACACCCACACACTCAGTCATTCAGCCGACCAGCTGGGGACTGCAGAGCCGTCAGTACACCATCACATATACATACACAACACACAAACACCCACACACTCAGTCATTCAGCCGACCAGCTGGGGACTTCAGAGCCGTCAGTAGAACATACGCATAGTCACACTTACACTCAGTCAATGATCCGCTGACTAGCACGGATTCCGAATTTAGTCATCTAGGCGCCCGAGTAGATCTTGCTGGCCGCTCCCATGTGCTATACTGCCGACAGAAATGTCCTTATTCAGAAAGTTTACTGATAAGTGCCATGGTTTTTCTATGATCCTGCGACATGGCGTAAACCAGAAGTTGGATTTTCACACTTTTAGCAAAAGTTCCAATCTATTGTTTTACAATATCAATCGACGACCTGTGTTTGTCCTAGATGTCGTTTACCATGGCGTGATGACAGTAATGCTTATATACTCCACCAACTGCTGTGTTGTGTCTGTCCCAGCCATGATGCGTGTTTACCTTCGCTGACCGTCGTGCTCTCTGCTCCTCCCAGTGAGCCTGTACCGGTTTTACCGGCGTGTTCAGGAGCTGGGCGGCTACCAGTCGGTGTGTACGCTACGGCTCTGGAAACGGGTGTTTGACGAGATGGGCGGCAGCGCGCAGCACACTGCAGGAGCCACCTGCAGCAGGCGGCTGTTCGAGAGGTGGGTACTGGGATAGATGTGTGCTGTAGCTGCTGGGTGTAGAGATGGGTGACACACAGCAGGAGCCACCTGCAGCAGGCGGCTGTCCGAGAGGTGGGTACTGGGATAGCAGCTGTGCTGTAGCTGCTGGGTGTAGAGATGGGTGGCACACGGCAGGAGCCACCTGCAGCAGGCGGCTGTCCGAGAGGTGGGTACTGGGACAGCAGCCGTGTGCTGTAGCTGCTGGGTGTAGAGATGGGTGGCACACTGCAGGAGCCACCTGCAGCAGGCGGCTGTCCGAGAGGTGGGTACTTGGATAGATGTGTGCTGTAGCTGCTGGGTGTAGAGATGGGTGGCACACGGCAGGAGCCACCTGCAGCAGGCGGCTGTCCGAGAGGTGGGTACTGGGATAGATGTGTGCTGTAGCTGCTGGGTGTAGAGATGGGTGGCACACGGCAGGAGCCACCTGCAGCAGGCGGCTGTTCGAGAGGTGGGTACTGGGATAGATGTGTGCTGTAGCTGCTGGGTGTAGAGATGGGTGGCACACGGCAGGAGCCGCCTGCTGCAGGTGGCTGTCCGAGAGGTGGGTACTGGGATAGATGTGTGCTGTAGCTGCTGGGTGTTGAGACTGGCGGCACACGGCAGGAGCCACCTGCAGCAGGCGGCTGTTCGAGAGGTGGGTACTGGGATAGATGTGTGCTGTAGCTGCTGGGTGTTGAGACTGGCGGCACACGGCAGGAGCCACCTGCAGCAGGCGGCTGTTCGAGAGGTGGGTACTGGGATAGATGTGTGCTGTAGCTGCTGGGTGTAGAGACTGGCGGCACACGGCAGGAGCCACCTGCAGCAGGTGGCTGTTCGAGAGGTGGGTACTGGGATAGATGTGTGCTGTAGCTGCTGGGTGTTGAGACTGGCGGCACACGGCAGGAGCCACCTGCAGCAGGCGGCTGTTCGAGAGGTGGGTACTGGGACAGCAGCTGTGTGCTGTAGCTGCTGGGTGTAGAGATGGGTGGCACACGGCAGGAGCCACCTGCAGCAGGCGGCTGTCCGAGAGGTGGGTACTTGGATAGATGTGTGCTGTAGCTGCTGGGTGTAGAGATGGGTGGCACACGGCAGGAGCCACCTGCAGCAGGCGGCTGTCCGAGAGGTGGGTACTTGGATAGATGTGTGCTGTAGCTGCTGGGTGTAGAGATGGGTGGCACACGGCAGGAGCCACCTGCAGCAGGCGGCTGTTCGAGAGGTGGGTACTTGGATAGATGTGTGCTGTAGCTGCTGGGTGTAGAGACTGGTGGCACACGGCAGGAGCCACCTGCAGCAGGCGGCTGTCCGAGAGGTGGGTACTGGGATAGCAGCTGTGCTGTAGCTGCTGGGTGTAAAGATGGGTGGCACACGGCAGGAGCCACCTGCAGCAGGCGGCTGTTCGAGAGGTGGGTACTGGGATAGATGTGTGCTGTAGCTGCTGGGTGTAGAGATGGGTGGCACACAGCAGGAGCCACCTGCAGCAGGCGGCTGTCCGAGAGGTGGGTACTGGGATAGATGTGTGCTGTAGCTGCTGGGTGTTGAGACTGGCGGCACACGGCAGGAGCCACCTGCAGCAGGCGGCTGTCCGAGAGGTGGGTACTGGGACAGCAGCTGTGTGCTGTAGCTGCTGGGTGTAGAGATGGGTAGCACACGGCAGGAGCCACCTGCAGCAGGCGGCTGTTCGAGAGGTGGGTACTGGGACAGCAGCTGTGTGCTGTAGCTGCTGGGTGTAGAGATGGGTGGCACACGGCAGGAGCCACCTGCAGCAGGCGGCTGTCCGAGAGGTGGGTACTTGGATAGATGTGTGCTGTAGCTGCTGGGTGTAGAGATGGGTGGCACACGGCAGGAGCCACCTGCAGCAGGCGGCTGTTCGAGAGGTGGGTACTGGGATAGATGTGTGCTGTAGCTGCTGGGTGTTGAGACTGGTGGCACACGGCAGGAGCCACCTGCAGCAGGCGGCTGTTCGAGAGGTGGGTACTGGGATAGATGTGTGCTGTAGCTGCTGGGTGTTGAGACTGGCGGCACACGGCAGGAGCCACCTGCAGCAGGCGGCTGTTCGAGAGGTGGGTACTGGGATAGATGTGTGCTGTAGCTGCTGGGTGTAGAGATGGGTGGCACACGGCAGGAGCCACCTGCAGCAGGCGGCTGTTCGAGAGGTGGGTACTGGGACAGCAGCTGTGTGCTGTAGCTGCTGGGTGTAGAGATGGGTGGCACACTGCAGGAGCCACCTGCAGCAGGCGGCTGTCCGAGAGGTGGGTACTGGGATAGATGTGTGCTGTAGCTGCTGGGTGTTGAGACTGGCGGCACACGGCAGGAGCCACCTGCAGCAGGCGGCTGTTCGAGAGGTGGGTACTGGGACAGCAGCTGTGTGCTGTAGCTGCTGGGTGTAGAGATGGGTGGCACACTGCAGGAGCCACCTGCAGCAGGCGGCTGTCCGAGAGGTGGGTACTGGGATAGATGTGTGCTGTAGCTGCTGGGTGTAGAGATGGGTGGCACACGGCAGGAGCCACCTGCAGCAGGCGGCTGTTCGAGAGGTGGGTACTGGTACAGCAGATGTGTGCTGTAGCTGCTGGGTGGGTGTTGAGACTGGCGGCACACGTCGTTCGTTGTTTGATAGCTGATGGGCGCGGGAGAGCTGCACAGCTCCAGGCCCACAGAGCCACCGCGCCTGAGTCTCAGCTTGGTCGTGAGTCTCAGCTGTGGCTGGTCCAGCTCATGCGGTGTTTGTCAGTTTTCGGAGACCGAGGAGTTCGCGAGAGACAACATCCTTGATCTAATGGAGTTCCCATGGGTCGGTGCTAGGTCCATTACCGTGTCTAATATTTGTGAATGTCGTGCCTGAACCTATGTCCGATCAGCTGTTCGCAGATTGCAAGGCTCTGTCGCCATCTTATGCGGGATGTTGAGTCAATTTGTCATGCCACTCATGTCCACTGTCATGTCCACTGTCATGTCATGTCCGCTGCCATGTCATGCCCACTGTCATGCCATGTCCATATGTCCACTCTCTGTGTCGTCGGCAGGATGCTGTTATCATTCGAGCGTTACGACCGTGGCCTACCGGAGCTGCACACGGGCGCGCGGCCTCAGCTGCAGCAGCAACAGCAGCAGCAGCAGCAACGGCAACAACAACAACAACGGCAACAACTGCAGCAACAACAGTTGCAACAACAACAGCAGCGACGGCAGCAGCAGCGGCAGCAGCAGCGGCAGCAGCAGCGGACGGCGGGCGGGGCAGCGGCGGTGGCGGCGGCACGGCGGACTGAGGGCGCGGTGGGCGCCGCGGTGCTCTCGGCCCTGGCGCAGGCCCGGCCCTCCATCACCATCACCCCTCTGCCGCTGGCCGCACCGCGCGCCGCCGCCGCCGCCAGCTCGCCCGACATCGAGCTGATCGACCTGACGGCCGGGGAGGAGGCGGTGCCGGCGGTCTGCGTGCCGTCCCGGCCACTGCTGAAACCCACCCGCATCGGCTCCATCACCATCACGCCGGTGGGCAAGGCGCCGGCCGCCGCCGCCGCCGCGTCGCTCGGCTCCGTGGAGCAGCTGATGGCACTGCACATGGCCAGCACGTCGCTCCCGCCGCAGATGCTGCAGTACATGGCCGGCTTCCCGGCGGGGGGAGGCGGCGGCGGAGGGAAGGGGTCGGGCGTGGAGCAGCTGCACCGCGCCCAGCAGCAGAGGGCGCTGCAGAGTCTGATGGCTCAGCGGATGACCATGATGCCCAGTATGCCGGGCATGACCAAGGAACAGGCGCAGGCCAACGTCGAGGCCTACCAGAGGATGCTGCAGAGCAACTTCAACAAGTCGTGAGACTCGACAGACAGAGCCACCTAGCGCTGGGTGGGGGAAGTTGCAGTGCGGGACGCTGCGTGCGGTGTTTCTGGAGCGCGGCGGATATCACACCGAGGTCGGACCGGCCGCCGTGACCGGCCGCTTGGTCGTGTCGGCAGCCGGCCGAAGGCAAACCTTCCACCCCACACGGTATTCCGAGAGTAGTGGTTACCTGAAAACGGAACCCTGGGCTCATTGTCGTGTAATACTCTAGGCATTAAACTCGTGTCGCGATGCAAGACGTTTAGGATGTGTCAGAGAGGGGAGGCAGAGGTGATAAGTACAAAGGTAGCCGAGACGGCGACAGCGCGGTGTGACCGCCAGCGGTCGCGTCCGGCTGCTGCTCGTGGCCGAACGGGGGAGGAGGCGGCCAGCCGCCGGCGGGGACAAACTATCGGGGAGCCTGTCTTGATTTGTAGAGGGGTCGCCGCCGAGTCCTGCGGCATCTAAAACAGAGGCTAACTTCCACAGCGCTGGGCAGGGGAGTGTGGCCATTGTGAACGTGGTAACGCGGCCGGTGGCTGACGAGCGGGGCACTGGGTGTGTTGATGCGCGACGCACTGGTGTGTGCTGCACTCGGGTGGGAGGCAGCTGGTTAGAGAACAGGACGGAGTGCGGGCAGTGAACACAGCGGAATGGTGAGAGAGAGAGAGACGCGGTTCCATTGGCGAACTGACGTGCGGGGTACTCGAGTGTTGGGACAGGTGACGGCGACGATTCCGGTCTGAGGGGGCGATGTTTGACACCGTTGGCTCCGTTCGGTACTCGAGTTTGGGCTGGGTATCGGCGACGATCAGTTAGTATGGTGGCGTGAGTGGGATACCCCAGTGTTGGACAGGTGACAGTGCCGAGCCGTTAGGTGGGTGGTGTGGCCAGCGATGGATCGTGGGCAGGTGACGGTGGTGAGTCGTTAGCAGACTGATGGGAGTGGTAACGGCGCTGGTTTCGGTACCGGGTGCCGGTCCCGCTCAGGCCGTATGTTACCATGACCAGACGCTGGCTGTTGGGAGTGGTAACGACGCTGGTTTCGGTACCGGGTGCCGGTCCCGCTCAGGCCGTATGTTACCATGACCAGACGCTGGCTGTTGGGAGTGGTAACGGCGCTGGTTTCGGTACCGGGTGCCGGTCCCGCTCAGGCCGTATGTTACCACGGCTAGTCGCTGACTGAGGCGCGCCAGGCAACAGTGCTGGCCACCATTTTACCGTGCCACCTGTGGCAGGGCTGTGCTGTTCACGTATATCACATGCAGCACGGTGGTCGCCTCAGGGCTGCCACCGGAATCAACCAGGTACTCCGGGAGGTGGACTGCGCTCACCCGGTATGCTTTGTTACTCGATGCGTTGGCTTGCTATTTTTGCGCAAGGCCGTACAGGGAAACGAACAAACCTCGAAGCTTTTGTATGATATGTTTTGTGTCGTTCTTCGCACGAGCTGTGCCCTTCTGATGCGTGCTGCTGACCGTGTGTGAGTGCGAGTCGGGCGGAGCGGAGCGCTGGTGTCAGCGAGGCGGCCTGTGTGTCTGGGTCGACAGTCGCTGGCTGCTGGCTGCTGGCTGCTGACTGCTGACTGCTGACTGCTGACTGCTGACTGCTGACTGCTGACTGCTGACTGCTGGCTGCGGCTGCGGCTGCGGCTGCGGCTGCGGCTGCGGCTGCGGCTGCGGCTGCGGCTGCAGGGACTGTGTGCCGGTTAGCGGCCTCTCCTATGTCTGGCAGACGGTAGCTCCGGCCGCCCCGGTCCGCCCGGTCCGCCCGGTCCGCCCGCCGCACCTGTCTGCAGCCCGCCTGTTCTGGCCGTGTTGGTTCATGCTCTCGCTCATCAGACCCTGTGGTCGTCTTTCATCATCACGCCGCTGGCCATGCCCGAGTCTTGTACAAAATACAGAGAGGCGAACTCACAGCTGGTGTCTCTGTGCCTGCGTCCGTCCTGAAAGGAAGGTCCGATGAGGAGTAAATATGTCACATTGTGCAGCTCGTCACCGCTGCAGGTCACGCTAAAAACAGCCGACGCCCTGTTTGCCGACTGTCGACCACTTCACCTCATGACTCGCTGTGGGCCGCGGGAACTGTCAAACTACGCAGCCGGCAAGTCGAAAATACCGAACATCCGATTGAAAACACTTCAATGTAGCGCCGTGTGCCAGCCTGACTGCAAGAGGCTGTCTGCCACTTCAGGAGTGTTACTAAATCAACAATATCATAGACATGGACGTACTGCTATTCCAGAAACCCTCCTGAGCAAGATTAAAGTCGAATGAGGGCGAACGAGAATTGGCTTTGAACTTGCTAACAATGTATTGTTAACGTTTCGAAATGTATTGTATTGTATAAACAATTAAATCACTCCATTTTAAAATGGATATTTCGAGTGTCGGGTGTCGGTGTCGGGTTTCGGGTTAAAGGGTTCACCTTTAACATGGGGGTTTGAACTGAGACAGCAGATTTGTAGAGCAGATCGAAAAATGGGTTGTGTTGAAACAATTACCTCGCTACGCTAAGTAATTTCGACACAGGACTAGTGGGCCCCTTTTAGAAGACTGTTTCGGGCATAGGCGTACCCAAGGGGGGGGGGGAAATCCCCCCCCCCCCTGAAGGCCCGTCGTGCCCCCTTGGCCGTATGTGCCCCTTTGGAAATAGGGCCCGAAGAGCCCTATTTCGAAAGAAAAAAAAAACATTTATAAATTTTTCCGGAAAAAAATGTTGAAAATATGCCCCTCTAAAAATATAGTGGGCCAAATCCGGTGAGTTTCTTTGGGTGGGGATACCTTATGCCCCCTGATCAAAAATTTCCCCCTCCTGGAGTGAATCCTGGGTACGCCACTGGTTTCGGGTCCGCAAAACTTGTTTCGGGTCCTCACAACGGTTGTTTACGTTACAAGCAGCCTGCGTATATACGCCTAAAGCAGTGGCGCACGCAGGATTCTATTTCAGGGGGGTCAGAGCCCTAAAAGCGGGCCCCCCTGTGAGCGGGCCCCATCCCGTTTTTAGAAAACTTCGCGGATTTCGGTCACTTGTTTTTGAGCGGGCCCCCTACAGCATGGGACCTGAGACATTATAATTTTCTTGTCAATGTCGTGTAAGGTGACTGCGTGTGCTACTGATGTGCGAATTTTAGGTGCGTGTGCTACTGATGTGCGGTACAACTGTCGAGAGTAAATTTGACGAAATGAGGTAAATGACAACAACAAAAATTATATTTTACAGGTTAGGCAGGTTAGGCAGGTAAATGACAACAACAACAATTATATTTTACAGGTTAGGCAGATTAGGCAGTCCGATCCCCGGTAGTTATGTCATCATCATCATCGTTGGGGTTTTAGTGCGCCTCGAC
The DNA here is from genome assembly GCA_036785665.1 of Chirona hameri. Lineage (NCBI taxonomy): Eukaryota > Metazoa > Arthropoda > Thecostraca > Balanomorpha > Balanidae > Chirona > Chirona hameri. The sequence continues at coordinate 73,358 of JAXIVJ010002908.1, forward strand.
TACGTCATTCGCGCCCACCATCATGTTGCCACAAGTTGCCATACACCATTTCCTGAAGCAACAATGGATAATGTAAAAAATACATATCAATATCAAATACGCCCGTATCAAGAATTTGCAAGGATCGGGCCCTGTTGTGACCAGGCCTTCGTTTTGACCGGGCCTTTCCCAGCACCGGGCCCCTGCCTCGATCGGGCCTGACCAAGACCGGCCCCTACCAGAAACGGGCCCGCATCAAGACTATGCAAGGACCGGGCCCTGTTGTGACCGGGCCCATATCACGCCTTTGTCAGCACCGGGCCCCTGTCTCGATCGGGCCTGACCAAGACCGGGCCCCTACCAAACACGGGCCCGTATCAAGAATATGCGAGGACCGGGCCCTGTTATGACCGGGCCCTCGTCCTGACCGGGCCCCATGCCACGCCTTTGCCAGCACCGGCCCCTGCCTCGATCAGGCCTGACCAGGACCGGGCCCCTACCAGAAACGGGCCCGTATCAAGAATATGCAAGGACCGGGCCCCATATCACGCCTTTGCCAGCACCGGGCCCCTGCCTCGATCAGGCCTGACCAAGACCGGGCCCCTACCAGAAACGGGTCCGTATCAAGAATATGCGAGGACCGGGCCCTGTTGTGACCAAGCCCTCGTCCTGACCGGGCCCCATGCCACGTCTTTGCCAGCACCGGTACCTTGCCTCGATCGGAACTGACCAAGACCGGGCCCCTTCCAGAAACGGGCCCGTATCAAGAATATGCAATGAACGGGCCCTGTTGTGACCGGGCCCTCGTTCTGACCGGGTCCCATATCACGCCTTTGCCAGCACCGGGCCCCTGCCTCGATCGGTCCTGACCAAGACCGGGCCCCTACCAGAAACGGGCCCGCATCAATAATGTTCAAGTACCGGGCTCTCGTTATGACCGGGCCCCATGCCATGCCTTTGCCAGCACCGGGCCCCTACCTCGATCGGGCCTGACCAAGACCGGGCCCCTACCAGAAACGGGCCCCTCAGAAATACGGGCCCCTCAGAAATTTCGGGGGGGTCAGCTGACCCCTTTGACCCCCCCCCCCCCTGCGTGCGCCACTGGCCTAAAGTCCGTCGTTATTGTGTGCAATAGTTTCCATATCCAAGCTACTGTAACGATGGTTACATTCTTGGTTCGGAACTACAGCTAAAGTTTCCGCCGCTCAGCACCTGAACCCGGGCGGGGGTGCAGATATAATACACATACCGTCAGCCATGTTTCGAGAAGAAACAAATTAGTTAGCCGACCAATCTCGCCATCCAAGACGTGTAAACACCGCCAGCAGGCCATCGACACCCGACCCTCTCCACCCCACTTCCGACTAAACAGATGCCAAATACCCGGCGGTCAAGCAGGGCGACGACATCTGGTAGCAACGCGAGGACCAGGCACGTAGCCAGGATTTCGTCCAGGGAGGGGCGGCGCCTCGAAAGGGCCCTTTCCCGAGCGTTGAAAGGGCCCCTTCCCAAGCGTTGAAAAGCCCCCCCCCCCCCCAAAAAAAAAGAAGAAGAAGAAAACGCATGAAAAGGCACGTTACAAGGCTGGAAAATGCAGTATGGCAGGTATGGCATGGGCCATACCAACGTTTAGGAGCTGGAGTTAGCAAACTGCCACATCAACTTTTGAACCAGCGACACGAATTTGGAATCAGGTATACCAACTTGGAATATTTTTTTAAGCTCAAGACCTGGAACTCTTAAACAAATTGCGCCGCGGAGCGGCGCGAAAATTTTGAGTTTTATGCCCTGGGTTGCTTTCTCATCAATGCGTCGCATTGCGTATGTTGCGGACCTCTAAAATTGCTATATTTTGCGTTTAAAAGTGCGGGGAAAAAGTGCTAAAGTGAACTATTTTGCCCAATAATATAGGAAAGTAGCAACATAACACATAAATGCGCCGAGAAACTGACCGATTTTTTCCTAACCCGCATATAATTGAATTTGTAGTTAAATTGCGCCGCGGAGCGCCGCGAAAATTTTGAGTGTTATTCCCTGTACAACTGTATTCTTACTGTTGAAAGGCCCAAGATCACTTCAGATCGTCTAGGGGCCCCTCTGACCTTTTCTACGCCCTTCCGACCTGTTCAGGGACTCATCTGGGATCCGCGAAGCGAAAAGACATGATGTGGAGTGGGTGATATATATAATACAAAGAGGGTTTACTCTACAGGAAAAAATGAAATCGGATCTTTCGGGCATATTGTAGCACCCTGACGAAGGGTGTTACAATATACCCGAAACCTCCGCTTTTAATATGTTTATTGTGGAGTAAGTCCTCCTTGTATTTAATCTTCATCTGGGATCTCTACGTGCTTTGACCCTTCCGGTCTCACCAGAGACTCCTCTGACCTTCCAAGAAGCCCCTCTTGTGTGTCAAGAGGCCCATTCGGCCTGTTCAGAGGTCCTTCCGACCTGGCCAGGGACTGCACTGGCTACTTTGTCGCCCTGCCGACATGCTCAGGGGCAGGGGCGGAGGATTGCGGGGCGCAGGGTACCCAAAATCCCCCACCCCTCAAATGAAAATCCTGGGGAGGGGAAGGGTCATGTTGCCCCCAGATTGAGCAGGCTAAAATCTGGGGGGGGGGGGGGGGCAAAACTACCCTTTGTCCCCCCAGGATTTTCGACTGGGGGAATTTTGGGTACCCTCTGGTCGGCCTGCGCTGGCTGCTTTGTCGCCCTGCCGACATGCTCAAGGGGCCCTCCGACCTGCCCTGGAACCCCTCCGTGCTGGCCAGGGGCCACTTCGGCATGTTCAGGGGTCCTTCTCCCCCGCCCAGGGGTCCTTTCGGTCTGGTCAGGGGCCCCTCCGATCTCCGCAGGGGCCCTTTTAACTTTCCAGGGGTCCTCTGGTCTCTCCAGGGGCCCTTTAACCTTCGAAGGGGCCCTTCCGACCTAGCAAGGGACTGCGCTGGCTGCTTTGTCGCCTTACGACATGCTCCGAGGGCCCTCCGACCTGCCCTGGGGCCCCTCCGTGCTGGCTAGGGGCTCATTCGGCATATTCAGGGGCCCTTCTGACCCACCTAGAGGCCCTTTCGGTCTGGTCAGGGCCCCCTGACCTGCACAGGGGCCCTCTTAACTTCCCAGGGGCCCTCTGGTCTGTCCAGGGGACCTCCAACCTGCTCAGGGGCCCTTATGACCTGGCAAAGGACTGTGCTGGCCGCTTTGTCGCCCTGTCGACATGCTCAGGGGCCTCTCAACCTGCCCAGGGGCCCCTCTGTGCTGGCTAGGGGCCCATTCGACGTGTTCAGGGGGCCCATTCGACGTGCTCAGGGGGCCCTCTGACCCGCTCAGGGGCCCTTTCGGTCTGGCCAAGGGCCCCTCTGACATGCACAGGGCTCTTTTGAACGTCCAAGGGGCCCTCTGGTCTTTCAGAGAGGGCCCTAGTGGCCCTAAAGGACCTCTGAAGTCCTCTAAACTCTCTTAAGACCACGCTTCGTGTAGTAAAGAGCCTATGATACCGCGCTTGTCGCGGTCTCGTCGGCCCTTTTCGGCGCGCTGCGCGCGCCGAAAAGGGCCCTCGCGCGCCAAAAAGGGCCCTTCTGGCCTCCAGGGGAGGGCGGCCGCCCCCGCCGCCCTCCCCTTGGCTACGTGCCTGGCGAGGACTGAGGAGGGAACGTACCGGACACCGGCCACCCAATAGCCACCTGTTGCCTACTACCAGCGGTGATCCGCCGTCCATCAGATGTATAAACATCGCCAGCAGGCCAAGGGCGGATCCAGCCGGCCGTTTTGGGGGTGGCCAAACCGTTTTTTTTAGCGGGCCTTACCTAACCCCAATTTCGAATTTCTTCCCGGATTTGGGCCACTTTATTTTGCAACCACACGATTTCGATTTTTTCCCCATTTATTTTTTAGGTTTTCGACCTTTTGGGATATCGAAAAAGGAAAGATGTCAGCTAGCAGTTTGTATTGTTCCGACATTGCCTTACACTGATAAAAACTATGTCAATTGTCAGCTGTACCCAGGGGCGTCGCCGATAATTTTTGAGTGGGGGAGGTCGGCTGAAATGACGACAAAAAAATGTACCCCAATTTGTTATGCGTGTATTTAAGCCTTTGCAACATTTCTAATGTGGATTTGCATGTTATAGTAGGTACTTGTTATTAAGCGCCGCGAAGCGGCGCGATTTTTTTTTTTGCTCGGGTTTGCCTGATAAAACCCAGAAACATAGGCATTTTTAGCTTCTTAGCCTTGTAGAGGATAAGAAGCTAAAAATGTTATTCATTCAATTCAGCGTTACGACGAAACGAAGACGATGACGATGGCTTCGTTATGACGATGGCCACTGTGACGCCGCGAAGCGGCGTGAACATTTTAATTTTAGGTCGTGGAAAACGCATTTTTAATATGGGAACCAGACCGTGAGTGGAGCCAAGCCTCAGGTAACCCCTTTTCCTGGTTGCACATCTCGTTATGATGCAAAATGTTGAAATGAAGGTAGTTTTTCATATACATTAGCCTCGGATAGTAAATCACGATGGCCGGTGGCAGTCTGCGCTCAATAGTACATATGATAATAATAACTGTAGTCTGTATACATACCTATGTACCGAACTGTAACAAACAACTGGTAACGGTGCAAATGGTTTCAAAGTAGCAAGAGGCGGACCGACATTTCCGCGCATAAATGGTCCCTGTGGATCTGGAGGAGCCTGGGGGAGATGGCTTGGGGAGATCAGGGGTGTAACTTTGGAAATGACATTGGGGATGCAAATCGTAGGGGGGGGGGGCCTCCTGGCAAGTTGTCAGGGGGGGCCTCCTGACAAGTTGTCATAGGGGGCCTCCCCCAGTTCCTCTCCCCTGATATGCCTGCAAGCCGACGTTAAGAAACGTATGTGTTGCCACTCACGCCAGGTGAGTGGTTAAGGGCGCCGTTTAATTTTATTTTCACTTTCATTAGCAGCGCATGTGTAGGTTGATGTGCGTAGGTACACTTAGTTGTATGGCACCGCTGTATTTTATTGTCCCATAGCAATATTTTACGTAAAGTATTTTAGATACCATAATTTTTGCAGCGCGCACTGTAGTAGCTATCTGAATAGATCATTTGATATCAAAATCACACATCAAACGGTAAGGCCTGAATTGACGTCCAACAATTCAACAGTAATGCAAATAATTCCAATTTCATTAACTAGTATGGCCATTAGAAATGCGCCCAAATGATTGTAGTCTGAATAGTTAGGTACTGGAATAAATCTACACGAGGAATACTAATGTGAAGAATGCTTGCTTTAATGATTTACGACTTTGAAGAACTTCTTAACGATACACGCACTATAAGTGTGCCTTTTTCCGAACTCTCCGATTCGACTGCATTTATTTTCCGACCCAGAGCGCGAGGAAGTAAAGAATGTACACGCGAGAGATTGATTATATTCACGCGAGAGAAACGAGCAGCAAACACCATCCTGAGGGATGAGGGGAATAGCAACCAGGGAACATAAACCAAGAGGGCAATGATACTCAATACACTTGCAACAGAACTGATTCTCACAGAGTTTATCAATCGTGTGCAAGCGTAGATGTGTGTTTATGTACAGGTTTGTTTCTAACACATATCATTCTCCTACCCAGTATTAACCTAATTTTAGGTAAAAGTACAAACTACATCACAATTTCAACCGAAGACACTCCTGCTCGTCACGAAAATTATCATTTCAGCACCAATCAAACGGCCAAGGTGTGACTGCGAGCTCTACACACAGGTGCTCTGCTGCCTTGGCACCCAGCTAACACTGCCGTTGCCACAATGTTACATCATAACGTTCGCAAAACGTCATCACAATGTTCGCACGTTCATTTAGGCGAGTATGACTCTAATTGAGGACAGATATTAACGTGGCCGCTTTTCAGATTGCTGGTGCAAGACATAGGGACACATTGAGGTTCATGTTAACGCATTCATGCCTTGAGGCTATGTCCTGGCGGTAATGTGTAAGGAATAGGAGGTTTTTGACATGCAACTTGATACTAACCCGCACCCCCCCCCCCCCCCCCCCCCCGACACCCCTATCCATTTAATAGGCGCCAAACACATGTGCACGAGAGGGAGACTCTTTGATAAAATCGCCTATGAGCTTCTCGCGGTCCAGACGCATCGCTTGCTGCGCATACGTTGCGAGGACTGCCCCGTGGTTTAGCCGCTCCTGGGAGAGGGTGGTGCGGAGCCACGACTTCAGCCTCCGCAGCATGCTGAAGCTCCGCTCCGCTGTGCAGGACGTGGCTGGCGCCGTCAGAAGGAGCTTCACCAGAACGGTGCACTCCTCTAGCAGGGTGCACCTCTCTCCTTTGCCCTCAATCAGCAGATCCACCACGTCCTGCACCGAACACAGGCGCGTACCCCGCGCCTGACAGATGTCGTGGAGCATCGTTGTGTGGAGCTGCAGTCGCGATGCGTTGAGTCCATAAAACTCGGCTGTTGCGCAGATGGCTTGTTGGTCGCCTGTGAGCAGGGCCCGCTCACCGGCTGCCAGGATGTGGTCATCTGATCTGGAGCCCTCACTGTACCTACAGCAGATGGCCCGGTCCAGCCGATCGACAGCCTCCAGGTACAGCCGCTTGAAGTGGTCTTGCGGTGTCTTTGGGTGTGTTGGCTCGCTTCCGCTGTCCAGCCTGCGTGGCGGGCGCACCTGCCGCCTCAGTCTGGGCTCCTCCAGCTCCAGCCTGGCAGCCTCGGCCACCGTCTTCTCCCAGAACTCGCCGTGCCGTTGACGCTGCCCGGCAATGGCTTCCGAGAGCCCTTTGAGCAGGGCCAGGTTCGCTGCGACGGTCTGCCGCGATCCCTGAACGGCCCGCATGACCGGAGTCGTCATCCTCAGCAGATGTAGGGCGAGGTTGACGCCGTAGAAGAAAGAGAAGTCGCTCATGCGGCTGGCGAAGCCGTTAGCCTTGGACTTTGCCTCAGGTCGAGCGGTCCTGTCTGCGGCGAGTACCAGCAGGCTGTCCCGCAGCGGGTTGTAGTTCGACATGATGGACTCCAAGGCCCCCTCGCTACACGTCCAGCGAGTAGGGCACAGTGGCCGGAGAGCGGTCGAGGACCCCATGCTCGCTAAGTTTACCAGTCGCTTTGGAGAGTCTCGATAGAATGTGATGAGATTGGATGCCGCATGAATAGCGTCCCGCAGCTCAGGGATACCATCAAGGCAGTCCTTCACGACCAGATTGAGGCGGTGCGCAGTACAGTGCACGTAAATGGCACGGGGCTCCAGCTCCTTGATGCGCGCCTGCACCCCTGTGAAAGACGCGAGACGCGAACTGTTGTACCATATTTGTACAAACTGCTTCCATAGCTAATGCTACTGATCCAGATGAAATGGGTAAGGTGCGAATCCATGGGCGGCCATCGGGGTCATCGCCGCCCCCCCCCCCCCTAACGAATGAAATCGGACAAAATGTAAACCACATTCACCGACTTTGAAGTAGATTTAAGTAACATTAACTTAATGTTTTTAAAGCAGTTTGTAATGCACATGCAAGCTAAATCTTATGATTATTTTGGAATTCGCACTACGAATAGATTCCCAATACCTTCCGAAGTGATCTACAAATTTGAAAAGTAAAGTTTTGAAACAAACTAGATGCATTTATAAAAGTCATTGCAAATTTTACTTTTTAGTAACACGTCGTTTGATTTGAAAGCCACCTCATGCCATTGACATACCCTGGAATTCGCCAGCCATGTTGCTTGCACCATCATAGCACTGCCCCCGCAGGCCGCTGATGGGCAGCTGAAGACGCTGCAGAGCGTCTTGGATGAGACTGGCCAGCGCCTGTCCGGTTGTGGATTCGGTACTGTAGAGACCGAGGAACAACTCCTCCGCCGTGAGGTTCTCGGTGATGTACCGGACACAGATTGAAACTTGCTCCTTCTGGGAAGCGTCCGTGGTCTCGTCCACGATGATGGCGAAGACTTCCGCTCGGGCAACCTCGGCGCTGAGCTGTCGCAGGAGGGTGTGGGCCAGCTGTCTCTGAATCTGACGCTGTATCTCTGATGATAGGAACATCTGCTGTCGATTTTGTTGTCGCTCCAGCCACTTGGCCAACTGAGGACTCTCCAGAGCCATAGTGCGCAAAAGCTGGCGCAAGTTGCCCGTGTCTTGATCCCGACGTCGAAGGGGAAGACCTTGCGCTGAGAGAAGGATGATGGCGTGGAAGATGTGGCGCAGGGCTACCCGGTTGTGTTGTTGCTCCCTCTGTTTGCCCGTTAGCAGCAGCATCGCGGTCGAGCTGGGAGATCCTGCCTGTGCCAGCCTCTTCACCGCCTCCCTGTGGCAGTTGGTGTCTTCATGTCTGATGAACTTCAATGTGGCGTTTCTCCACGAATCAAAACCACGACATATGAATGCTCCATCGCGCTTTGTTATTCCACCCAGCAGGCCACGCTGTTCAGCCTCTGCACAGTTAGCACAGGTAGCCATCCGGCGGACTCTGTCGTACTGGAGCCATGCGAACCGTTTCCGCCAGTGAGGCTTGTACGAGCCGGCCTGAGCAGGACGGGAGCGCCGAGGACGGGGCTCTGGAAACGCAGAATTACATTTTTGGAATTGGGTTGGATACATTTCATTGATATCAAGCGGCAATCATGGTTCCGGTTCCGACTTTAAAGGCTTTACATCTCTCAATAAAGGTGACGTAGTTTGTATTTTGTATTCAAAATCATAGTAATACCGAGAAGAATCTACGTGTAGGAAAAAGGCATTTATAAGCGGACATATCTACGCTACAGACAAATGATCACCTAATTCTATAATGTATTATGTAAGTGGACTCATCCCAGTTCCTAACTACTCAGACTTCAGCTCATAGGGCAGATTATTAATGTGCATACGAATATATAACTTTAATACATGCGCCGTTTCGACGTATGCATGTTAAATGCGTCATCCAAGTGACATATACTTGGTGGTATCTGTTCATATCACTCGCAATGATCACATCTTTTATGAATGCCTCGTTAGACTGATGCATGCCATTCGATGTAACTAATAGGATGGTTAACCAGTGGCGGCTCGTCATATGAGGCAACTGAGGCCGGGCCTCACCTATTATTTAGGAAGAATGTGCTTTGAAATATTCATTGGTTGCCATAGAAAAAAGATGTGCGAGTGATTTCCATTCTGCACATCGCAGTACATTTTATTATGGCATATCACCGAAATTCTCCGGCTCTTCCATCACCCGCCAGTACGTTTGCCATACTACAGCAAACCACTACGAGCCGACTGAGGCCCGGCCGGCCTGCCGCCTCACCGCCTCCGCCCGTTCAGCCCAGCTACTGAGGCACCAGCGGGCGAACGCCGCTCAACCGACGCTGCCGCGCTGTGCCGACCAATGGTAGCCATCTGAGGCCCGGATGTTTTAAGCCTCAAAGCGATTATTCGGCTCCTAGGCGCCACATTTTTGTTTGAAAACTATCATCTGTTATCCATATTATGTTTTATTATCGTACCGCAGTCTGCTAGCGTCGGCGGCGGGCAGACCGTTGCCGGCCGAGTAAAGCGGCAACTTTTGAATCCCCTGCAACCGTGTGACGATGTTTCCATCGAACTGCGGTGTTCTTTAGATAAGTGAATATTCATCACCATAAGGATACAGGACATTCTTCAATATTACATGAGATATAACTTAATTTTGGCGTTATAATTCGTTACGGGTATGTGATGCTCCAGCAAATATCGCAGCGCGCGGCTTCATGTTTTTTTTCTTCGTTTTTTTTGGGGGGGGAGGGGAGGGGACGGGTTCCCGCCCACCCCGTAGTCTGGCCTATAGCCATATGCCGCCGCGGGTGGGGAGGGGAACCACCCCCCTTCGGGGCGGGGAACCGAATGACTTGCGCCAGTAGCCAGACTCGAACCCGGAACTGGATTCCGAGTCCAACGCTCTACCAACTGAGCCACCCGGCCCCCCGGCTGCATGGTCCCAGGCCCGGCTGAGGCCGCCGCCAGTCCGGCCTCCAGAGGCTGGCGCAAATGCGCATGCGTAATACGATCTGCTCGAAGGCTCAGATTCCAATGCTGCCGCGAGGTGTCAGCCCAGGCACTAGATGGCGCCAGGTGCAACTTTTTGTTAAAAGCTGCCGGTTTTCTTTGCGTAGAGAACTGTGGCTGTAATCTGTATATAGTAGAGCTATGATTGAAAGCAAAGTCTTTGATATAATTTCCGAACTAAAGAGTTAAGATTTTGGCACCGCCGGATTCAATGGAGACCAAAAGGACACTCCCAAACGCCTGAAATCGGCCGTAAATTGGCTTACGTTCTGACATGATTTGAGAGAAAACCTAAGTAACTTGAACGGCTTATTTCATATTTGTTTCAGAATCTTAGGAACGTCATGAAAAGTGTGGGGGTGAAACTTCGATCTCGTCTTGAGTGAACCCCAACCCCCTATGCAAAATGTATTTGCGTAGGTATTTGAGCTCCTCTCGTCTTGATCTACATTTTACTGACCCAAATTTTCCTTATTAGACAAAAATAAAGATCTTATCAATAATTCTGAACAAATAGTGGGAGCATGGCCCCCGCCCCCGTTCTTACGCCTGTGATTTGTTAAGTTTGTTAACTAAACTCGCAAGTCGCAGCTGCTCCTCCGTTGCAACTTCTGGACTTGGGCCTCAGGTACTTTGAGGACCACGAGCCGCCACTGTGGTTAACCCGTTCGCCCGTTAACTCGTTAATGATTGAATGCAAAATTGAATGATTGAAGGATTTGATGCACTCACACCATGAGGATAGAGAGCGCTTGTGACGACAGCCGACAAGCAACCACCGATGTTCTGTGCCCTCTATATGAACTGACCGTCCACGGTGTCCTCGTCGCCACTGTTGGGCGGAGCAGCGCTCGACGCTAGGCGGCCGCTGGTCACGGTCGGCCTAGGAGCGGCGGCAGCCGGTCCGGGGCAGGACGGGAGAGGATCTGTCAAGGACAGTTTGAAATCAGTGAGATGAACGTATTGGATGCATTCACACCATGAGGATAGAGAGCGCTTGTGACGACAGCCGACAAGCAACCACCGATGTTCTGTGCCCTCTATATGAACTGACCGTCCACGGTGTCCTCGTCGCCACTGTTGGGCGGAGCAGCGCTCGACGCTAGGCGGCCGCTGGTCACGGTCGGCTCAGGAGCGGCGGCAGCCGGTCCGGGGCAGGACGGGAGAGGATCTGTCAAGGACAGTTTGAAATCAGTGAGATGAACGGATTGGATGTATTCACACCATGAGGATAGAGAGCGCTTGTGACGACAGCCAACAAGCAACCACCGATGTTCTGTGCCCTCTATATGAACTGGCCGTCCACGGTGTCCTCGTCGCCACTGTTGGGCGGAGCAGCGCTCGACGCTAGGCGGCCGCTGGTCACGGTCGGCTCAGGAGCGGCGGCAGCCGGTACGGGGCAGGACGGGAGAGGATCTGTCAAGGACAGTTTGAAATCAGTGAGATGAACGTATTGGATGCATTCACACCATGAGGATAGAGTGCTTGTGACGACAGCCGACAAGCAACCACCGATGTTCTGTGCCCTCTATATGAACTGACCGTCCTCGGTGTCCTCGTCGCCACTGTTGGGCGGAGCAGCGCTCGACGCTAGGCGGCCGCTGGTCACGGTCGGCTCAGGAGCGGCGGCAGCCGGTCCGGGGCAGGACGGGAGAGGATCTGTCAAGGACAGTTTGAAATCAGTGAGATGAACGGATTGGATGCATTCACATCATGAGAATGCCGAGAATGGAAAAGTGAAGTGGCTTTAATGGATGACCTACGAACTGTTTCTGTTCACTGGTATGTCTTTGTGATATGAACTAATGGTTCATAGACTTTTGTCCATGCAAAATGTAATATCAGTAAAGCCTCTGCAAAATGCCCGCAAGAACGTGCAACTTTGAGTATTACCAATCAAAGCAAAATAGACAATGAGGTTGACATGTATGCATGAACTAACCATCAGCAGAACGTCTGCCACATGCAAAATGGTGCAGTTTCTGGCATTTCGCAGCCTGAGCGGCCAGCTCTTTTTCTTTTTTTCGTCTCCGTTTTTGGGAGCCACTTGCGTTTCTCCACATCGTGTTAACAAGTGGATGTCACCTGCGAATCAAGGGAGTGAATTACCCAATACTATGCTAATGCTTCCATAAATGTGCTCGTGTTGACCTTGCAGTGAGATGGAAGATACAGTGGAGCAACTGTTAACCTGTTTGACACATCAAATCGTGTGAAAACATGATGCCTGGTCCTGGATATCAAGGAAATGGAATGGAAGTCATAACATAAATAATATTGACTAGGTGCTTGCATTCAGCTTAGATAGGCACCAACCGGTGTGGTTTCCAATTTAGTCAAGATAAAAAGTTTCAAAGTTATTGCTGGCATTGCCAAATTGGGAGTGGAGGAGGCAGGCTGAAACTTGGTGGTAAGCATAGCACACGTGTGTGTTTGTTATCAGCACAGGAACATGACACCATTTCTGATGCAGTGCCAACTGCCGGCCCTGCTTCAAAGGCACATATACAGCCCCATAGGGCATATGATACTTGTCAAGTGCCACTTATGACTCACTGTCCTCAATGCACCATCACACTGCTTGCATCAGGATATTTGCACTTCACACTATTTACACAGGAAACAAAGAAACACAAATCAAAATAATGCATGTCACAGGACAACCGGACCTAAAACTATTACATGATTAGCCATTAGGTAGTGTATAACTACAGCAGATCCTAATCAAGAGGGTGGCCTATCCGACCTCAAGATGTGGGTCGAGGAGTCCATCCGATGCCTTCAAAACTGGTTCGAAGCTAACAGCCTAGAAATGAATCCGGACAAGACTGACTTTGCTCTTATTGGTACAAAATCCTCCCTCAAAATGGCGAACAATTTCAGCATAAACGTCTCTGGCTCGACCGTCATCCCATCCCCTACCATCAAAGTGTTGGGAGTCTTCCTCGACCAGCACCTCAACTGGGATCCTCATGTATCCGTGGTGGTGCGGAGGTGCAATGCCATCACCGCATCTCTGTATAAAATCTGCCATCACCTCACTCCTGACGTCCTTAAACTCCTCGTCCAAACACACGTTTTTCCTCATATCCTTTACTGCCTGTCCGCCTGGGGAGGGGCTGCCCAGTGCCGTCTGCATCGCGTTCAGAGGTGCCTGAACTTTGCCGCTCGGCTCGTCACCGGCGTGCGACGTAGTGACCATATTTCGCCAGCTCTCGCGTCTCTCGGGTGGGAGAGAGTAGAGGTACTGGTCGCCCGACACGACTGTACCAACGTGCACAAAGCCCTGATTAGTCAACAGTGGCATAGGGCGCTGCGTAACATGTTTACCAAGCGGTCTGACGTATCGGCCAGGAGCACTAGGGCTGCCGACGCCGGAGACCTTCATCTCGCAAAATGTAGACTGAATCAGACCCAGAAGGGTTTCTCGCACCGAGCAGTCCGCACGTGGAATGCGCTGCCACCAGCCGTGAAAGCCGCTCCGTCCAGGCGCGCATTTGTAGCCGCATTGGCAATAACCGAGTGCGTGACGTGAGCGAGTGCCACCAAATAGCCCGGCAAGCTATTTTCCCATCAGTGCCTACTGCCTATGCAAACTGTATTGTGTCGTGTACTACAAATGTCTTTACCACATGTACAGGAACCGTAATAGCCACGTTGTGGATGGTCTCCTAAATAAGTGAAATGAAATGAAATGAGGTACCGATCCTGACCGCCAAGGTACTAAGCTATGGAAAACATCATTTTTATCCGATCAGCGACTTGGGTGCACTATATTTAAAAGGAAGGACAGAAGGTCAATTTCCACTCGAAGAACAGACACACATTACAGTTCAAACTTCAAACTTTATCAAGCTTTTATCCTAACCTCACCTCACCTCACCTCACCTCACCTCACCTCACCTCACCTCACCTAACCCTTGGAGCCAGTTTTTTTAAGAAGTCCATCGGCCGAAATCCTCAATATGTTTTGACGTTTCGGTGATTTCAACTAAGTCATTTACGGTGACGAAGTTAGTCATTTTGGTGACGGGATTAATTTATTCCCGTTTTTGTTTGTGAAGTAAAATGCCTGCGATTTGTTCAGCTGACAAGGTACCTACTGAGATCCTAGTGGATGTTTTGGTTTACCCCAAAAAATGCACAATGCATTGCGCGGCATGTACTGATTTATATATTTGTTCTTACAATATTTAAGTTTTGCTAATTTTTGTAAAATAAATTAAACAATTTTCAAAACAAACTTTTTAACACGCGCCCTGGAGGGCCTCTGATAATTACACGCCCTGGAGGGGGGGCGGATTTCGCCCCCCCCCCCCCCTACGATCTCGAAAACCACGCAACGTAGCGACAAGCGAAAAACGACGTTAGATAGCTCGAAACAAGCTCTTTCGAAAGTATTTCGTTCATTTTTTTTCTCAGGCCAATATTGAGGTCACCAGAGGTCATCAAGGGTCAGATTTGCAAGTTTTCAAGATTTCGCTTCTAACACCCCCAAATATCTCGGGAACTATGATAGTTAGCAGCAAACGGAAAAAAGCAATCGAAAGCCCTTGAAAAATGCAATCGACATAGGTGTCCTCAGATTTGAGCTCAGGTCAATAGTTTAGGCTCCAGAGGTCATCAAATGTCAAAAAGGTGATTTTTTTGCAAAACTGTTTTTCGCAAATAACTTTTTACCTAATAAAGATAAAGCAAAAGTGTTTACGCCATTGCGTTTGTCTCGTCAAGGCGCTTCGAATCATATTAATGGTGATCGGGTTAGGTCAACTGAGAAATTTGACCTCAGGTCAAGGTCAAGTGGTGACCCAAGTTGGTCATGTTGCATATTGGGAGACGTGTCTCGACGAGACAAACACATTGGTACCATTTTATCTTCTCTATCTTCATTATGTCGATAGTTATTGACAAAACAGTGTTGGCGGTCGCGAAATTGACCTGACCTTAGGTCACCGATATTAGAAATCCGAGATCAACAAATTGTTGGTATCTATGACCTTATGAAGCCCTGCAATATTGAAACTGATCGGCGTAAAACTGTGGCTGTGGTACTACTGCAAACGTTTTGGAGTTGAGGTCATCACGTGACCTGATCTGGTGACCTGACCTGAGATGACCCGAGGCCAAAATTTTTACATAATGTGGGAAGTTCTTTTCTAAACAGGTGTGCAAAAAACGGCGGCGCTGCGCGCCGCCGTTTTTTGCGCTATCCTCGAAAAACCGGAGGGGTGGGCGGATTTCGCCCCCCCCCTCCAGGGCGCGTGTTAATACTAAATAATATTTCCTAGATGGCACTGCTCAAGGACAGTTCGCCTCTTAGGTCAGCCGAGATAACTAGACCAAATGGTCTAAATCAAGGCCGTACAAGAGGCGTGTATTTTTAGTAAGTGCGATACTGCAGTGCGATATTTTTAACCACCAATTTGTGTGAAATAGAGATATTGTATCGAAAGAAAAGCCATCACAGCCTTAACCCTCGCCAGTGCAGGGGGGGGGGGTGGATGCCACCCCCCCCCCCCCCCCCTCGGTTTTTCGGGAATAACTCGCGTAAATATCAACCGATTGCGATGAAACTTTCAGTACCCTACTTTTGAACAATTTTACACATATTCTGAAAATTTTGAACTTGTAGGTCACATGACCCGTGACCTATGACCTGTTTTCAAGGTCATGTCAGGCGCAACTGGCGTCCCGTAGTATTGATCCTTGTAACTTGTGCAGTTTCCGATTGTTTGTTGTTCAGGAGCATATGCACAGGTGTTTTCAGGTGACAGTTGTGGTTTCCATTGAGATTGTGACCTCGATTGACCTTTTCAGAGGTCAACCGAGGTCACTGACCTCCGATGACCTCATATTACTTGTTTGGCTTCTGGCAGTTTCTAGGACATTTTGTGACGCTGATTTCAAATATGGGATCCATTTTACATAATTATATGTTCCACTGGGGTCATGCGCCCCCACAGGTCAACCGAGGTCACTGACCTCAAATGACCTGACATGACCTTTTTGGAATTTGGCAGTTTCTAGGACGTTTTGTGACGCTGATTTCAAATTTGGCACCCATTTTGCATAATTATATGCTCATTCGCGATTCTAGCTCGACTAAATTCAATTTATACGCATTTACAATTTGGTTGACTTTTGGGTCATTGACATGACCTCAGAGGTCATCTAATGACCTCAGAGGTCATCTAATGACCTAGGACCTTAAAATCGGGTGTCAATGGCTTCCTCTCGTGACAAGCAACACGCTCGTTGTTGAATCGAAGCTCTAGCTCAATTAGGGGCGAAACGCTAGGGGGGGGGGGTTGTACCCCCCCCCCCCCCCCCCCCCTGCACGGTCACGCACTGATCGGACGCTGCACGGGCGAGGGTTAAGGCTCTGTAGCCCAGTGGCCTGAATTGTATGCAGGGGCCGGTTCAAATCCTGGCGACGGCTTTTAGCTTTTTAGTCATTATGGCTACGATCGAATCTTAGGTTTCGTCCCGATCGGACTTAATGGCTGCGAGCGAATCGTAGGTTTCGTCCCGATCGGACTTAATGGCTAAGAGCGAATCTTAGGTTTCGTGCCGATCGGACTTAACCCGGCATTGACTGGGGTCTCAGCAGAACGCCAATGACTGGGGGGGGGGGGGGGGGGCGTTAAACGCCCCCCCCCCCCCTGGTTATCTTCCGAACCAATAATCACAGCGAGACGCGCAAGGCGGCAAACGAAAGCTCTCAATGAGACGAATCTAAAGCATGGTCAAAAATTTCAAAGTCAGGTCAAATGTCAGGTCACGGTCAGGTCAAAGGTCAAAATCGGCGTATTTGAGTTTATGGGCCATACTTTCCATCCAAAGCCTTCGATTGCGACCAGTTTCACCCAAAGTGCTGCCAAAGGTATGATACATATCCCACATGAGCTAAAGTGAGATTGTTGGCCAAGTTCAAGGTCAAGGTCAGGTCACAAAAGGTCACTATGCTCAAAATATCTACGAAAGTCATGCAACACATGTTTTATGAGTTATTTTCCACGTATAATTCGATAGTGACAGTCATTTTACCACCTGACTTCATTTACGTGAAGTAAATGTCAATTTCAGGTCAAGTTCAGGTCACCGAAGGTCAACATTTTTAATTGATAAATCTAAACAACAAAGGCATGTTGCTGGACCAGTTTTGCCTCAGAAATACAGTGGTGGCATTTATTTGTCTGTATCTAGTCAATAAAAGCCAAAAAACGCAATTTCAAAATATGACGTCATGAGTTACCCATACTTTAGATGTCATAAGTCAGCCAAAAATGGAGATATCAGATTGAAATTTGGTATAGTAGTTGCCTAAGTATGGTTCTCTGACATATCTTCCGGTTTTTTGAATATTTTTGAAAATTTTGATTTTGTGATAATTTTCCCCCAAAAAACGTTTTTTGAGTTTTTGGGGGTCAAAAACTAAAATTTTCAAAAATCTGAGATAGCCAGTTGGTAGCCGTTGCCATTTGCTATCTTTTGGCGTTTTTCGATTGCATTTTGCTTCAAATGTGGCATTTGTACAGCCTGGCAAAGTTTAGCTGATTTTGGTGCAAAACTCGAGTGTAGTGACGTCACTAAATTCGCTATAACTCGAACAAATTTCGACAATTTTTTTCCATTTTTGCACACAAGACGTAAAAATGATGTATAAGAAGGTACCCGAAGTTTCACGTTGATAGCGCTATTAGTTTTCCAGCTATTGCGAAAATTCATCAGGGGGGGACGTTAAACGCCCCCCCCCCAGTCAATGGCGGGTTAATGGCTACGAGCATAGGCGTAGGAACAGGGGGGGGGCAGCCCCCCCCCCCCCAACATTTTGGATTTTAACATTACGCCTATGGGCGTTGCATGGAAAGAATATACTTCAGAATGCCTCCGCCCCCCCCCCCCCAACTTGAACATAGTTCCTGCGCCCCTGGCTACGAGTGAATCTTAGGTTTCGTCCCGATCGGACTGAATGGCGGGGTTAGGTTAGGTTAGGTTGTGGGTATGCGTGCTCAATGATAAATGGATGGTTTTGTCCTGGATAGTCGGTTGGGAATTTGGATACTGGAAACTGGGTTAGACGCGGTAAAACAGTGGTAAAACAGTGGTAAAAAGAAGGAGAATCAAAAGGGTCGCTCGGTCGGACGATACTTAGTCTTCACAAACACTTAGGTTACGACTTGGCTTTATTTACAGCCTCAACAACGTGCCCAGACGGGGTGGCCGGAAGAAGAATGGGGGGAGCAACAATGCCAAATATGCAAACAGAAAACATTTTAAGATACGACACAAATTAAATGGTACACAAGTGAACAACGAACGGCGAACTAATAATGTAAAAATGCGCGACAATAAAATAACGATACACAAATAAGCAGGTCAATTTACGTTGTACCAAAAGGCATACAAAAAGAGATTGAGGTTAACACGTAGAGATATAAACAAAAAGACTTGTGTTGACAATCAGCGGATTGTCGTCCGTCAGTAACGGCAGCTGTGGCGCGCCGTCGTTAACTGTGGCGCGCCGGCCTAGCAAGAAAGTAAACAAAGAGAGAGTGGACGCCGCAATTAAATCAAAAAGGCACGGCACCACAAGGTTAGGTTAGATTAGTTGTATCCTGTCTGGTCCATGGGGATCGTCAAAACGCTGGTTTTTGGTAATCGCTGGTTAAAAAATAGCGCACTGCAGTATCGCACTTACTAAAAAATACACGCGTACAAGAGGGAGTAGGGCCTGAACGAGCCATGAGGTCAGAAACCATAGGAGTCGAGCTGTCGTCTTCGTTGCTGTAAACTTACCTGGGTCACCAAATGACCTTGACCTGAGCCCCTGAGGTCAAATTTTGAAGTTGACCTAACCAGGTCACAATTGATGTGTCGAAGCGCCTTGACGAGAAAAACATATTGGTGTTAAAATTATTGCTTTATGTTTAACCGATAAAACGTTATTAAGGATTGTTTGGGGAAAATGCCCTCGTGACTTTTGGTGACCTCTGGAGTCTAAACTATTGACCTGAGCTAAAATTTGAGGACATAAATTGGGACTCCATTTTTCAAGAGCCTTCGACTGCTGTTCTCTGTTCGTTCTTAGCTATCATAGTTACCGAGATATTTGGGGGTGTTCGAAGCGAAGTCCTAACACTGGAAAATCTGACTTTTGATGACCTCTGGTGACCTCGATATTGACCTAAGTCAAATAATACATGCAGTAACTTCGAATGTCCTTGTCAAGAGTTTTTGAACGCCTTTTCCGCGTCTTTCTAGCCCTTTTAGTTTTTGAGTTAGTGGGCGTGGGTTAATTTTGACCCCCCCCCCCCACACACACACACCAGGGCGAAGTTGTCCAGAGGCCCACCGGGACGCGGGTTAAGCACAGAAGGGCCTCCCGCAAGCACAGGGGGCCTCCTTTAAGCACAGGGGGCCTCCTTTAAGCACAGGGGGCCTCCTTCAAGCACAGGGGGCCTCTTTTAAGCACAAAGGGGCCTCCTTCAAGCACAGGGGGCCTCCTTTAAGCACAGGGGGCCTTCTTTAAGAACAGAGGGACCTCCTTCAAGCACAGGGGGCTTCTTTTAAGCACAGGGGCCCTCCTTTAAGCGCAAAGGGGATCCTCTAAGCACAGAGGGGCCTCCTTTAAGAACAGAGGGACCTCCTCCAAGCACAGGGGGGCCTCCTTTAAGCGCGGAGGGGCCTCCTTCAAGCACAGAGGGGCCTCCGTCAAGCACAGGGGGCGTCCTTCAAGCACAGGGCGCCTCCTTTAAGCACAGGGGCCTCCTTTAAGAACAGAGGGGCCTCCTTCAAGCACAGGGGGCCTCCTTTAAGCGCAGAGGGGCCTCCTTCAAGCACAGGGGGGCCTCCTTTAAACACAGGGGGCCTCTTTTAAGCAGAGGGACCTCCTTCAATCACAGGGGGCCTCCTTTAAGCACAGAGGGGCCTCCTTTAAGCGCAGAGGGGCCTCCTTTAAGCGCAAAGGGGCACCCTCTAAGCACAGGGGGGCTTCCTTTAAGAACAGAGGGGCCTCCTTCAAGCACAGGGGCCTCCTTTAAGCGCGGAGGGGCCTCCTTCAAGCACAGATGGGCCTCCGTCAAGCACAGGGGGTCTCCTTCAAGCACAGGGGGGCCTCCTTTAAGCGCAGAGGGGCCTCCTTCAAGCACAGGGGGCCTCCTTTAAACACAGGGGGGCCTCCTTTAAACACAGGGGGCCTCCTTTAAGCACAGAGGGCCTCCTTTAAGCACAGGGGGCCTCCTTCAAGCACAGGGGGCCTCCTTCAATCACAGGGGGTCCTCCTTTAAGCACAGAGGAGCCTCCTTTAAGCACAGGGGGCCTCCTTTAAGCACAGGGGGGCCTCTTTTAAGCACAGGGGAGCCTCCTGTAAGCTCAAAGGGGCATCCTTCAAGCACAGAAGGGCCTCCTGTCCTCCTGTAGGGGCCTCTTTTTCGTAAGGGGGCCTCCTTATCAAAGAAACATTGGGGATGCAAAAGGAACATTGGGGATGCAAAATTCAACATTGGGGGTGCAAGTGCATCCTCAAAAGTATACAAAGTTTCACCCCTGGGGGAGATAGTCCTGGCCTGGTCCCCACTATTAGCTCTTCGGGCCAACAAGTTGGGCACCGCTGGAACAGCTTCCGGTTGCCGAAGTCCGCGTCTTTGCGTTCGCGTCGCCTTTTTCGGAACTCGGCAGACAAGCTAAACATGTAGCCCGCTTTAAAGATAATATTTTATGAAGAGAGTTGGCCCTGGGGCCAGCAATTACCGCCAAGGAGAGCCTCTGCAAGACACTTAATGGAATTAATTTTCCAAATTTGTATATGCAATTGCGAAACTTGTGTCATGCCGCGAAGCGGAGCGAAATTTTTCAGTTTTTGACTGAGGCTAGCTTGATTTTCACTGCTGCAATTTTGGGATGCCCAGTACCGTTCTAAAAACGCAAGTATAGCATGCATTAAATTTCACGTCTGGGGGGGGGGGGGGGGGGCAAAACATAGTTTGGCCCCCCTTAAACAGGCTTGGGGGGGGGGGGGGGCATGGCCCCGCTGGCCCCCCTGGATCCGCCCTTGGTCGTGGGTCTAGTTATTCCTTCGTCGACGACGAAATAATTATTTATGAACGTGTCCATTTTTTTTCTTAGAATTTCACAGAACACGGAATTTTATTGTTTTTTTTATATGCGTTGAGGCTCATATTACAGTTATTTATATATATTTTTTATTTTGTTTGGGGGGGGGGGGTCAAAAGACATGTTGGCCCCCCTTCCAGGCTTTGGGGGGGGGCATGGCCGGATTGGCCCCCCCTGGATTCGCCAGTGCAGCAGGCCATCAACACCCGACCCCCACCCTTCCTCCCCATCCCACTTGCCGACAAGGACGCGTGCCGTCCCCCAGACGCACCTGTATATACACCCCCCTCCCCATCCCTCCCTCCCGCGTCGAAGGGGACCTTAGCAGAGTGAGAGACAGAGGAGCCTGCTGCCAGCCGCTGTCGGCCACCGGCAGGGCTAATAAAAACCTCCATCCTGGCAACGGCGTCGGCGACCAGCTGTTGTCCCAGGATTCCAAAAGTGTCGACCTGAGCCACACGAGAAAAGATCAGATCAAAATGTATTTGCCTGATCAAAATGAAACGTGATGCAGCTATGATGAAGCCGCAATGGTGAAATATTAGTTAATATATCTCTCTTTGTAATTTTTGAATTTGTCTACTTTACCATGAGCAAAGGCTATATCAACACGAATTATAAAACAAAATGTATTTTAACTCAATTATAGTCACACAAGTCGGACTCGAACAATGTTGATAAAGTGGCAGCTCTAGTACCTATGCCACTGTATGGGATACTTTACACCATATGGCAGCTGGCAGGCAGCTGCCATATGGTGTCGGCGCCAGCTCGGTTGGCGCAGGGTGTCATCCCGGGATTCCCCATGTATCGGCTGACGAGCGGCTCAGCATTAGCGACGACGTCACTGGTGCTGTGGTCCAGTCGTGGCCAGCCCCGTCGCCGCAGCTGCGCTTTTGAGCGTTTTGCGGTCTTTTGACGGGTGTTGACGAGAGCCGCAATTTGAAATCGTCGCCGTTTGATAAGTAAGTTATGTTGTAAGTCTATATTTTGAAATATTTTGTTTTTTTAAGTTTGTTTTTAGCATATCTTGGACATTAAGCCAAAACAATGCTATTTGCAACATTTCCAGGTACAACGTATGGCCATTTCACCCTTCAGCCGGACTAGATCAGCGTACGGCCGTCTCGCCTGCCATCGTCCGTCATCTATGTGCTGGTCAACGCTCTGGTTCTCTCGCAGGTCCGATACTGCATCTCCATATATGGTAACGGTTCACGGAAGAACTTTTCTCGAATTAAAAAAATAATATTAACTATGGGGCAAAAGTAATTTTCGGCCGCAAAAAGTTTGATCATGTATCGGACCTGCTTGAGAAGCTGGGTTGGCTCGGCACGGAGAACCTGGTCTTGTACCGCACTTTGTGTTGGACACACAAAGTGCGCCGTCTCGGCGAGCCTGAAGAGCTGGCCGCGGGTCTCGCCACTGTGGCTGAGATGCGCGAGGTGAGGGAAGTGTCAGGCAGGACCACTCGCCAGGACTGCGACCTGTTTGTGCCGCGGTCGCGCACTGAGATGGGGAAGAGGCGCTTCAGCTGTCACGGTCCGGCACTGTACAACTCTTTGCCCCCAGACCTGCTGGAGCTTCCCGTGCCGCCGTTTGCTCGCCTCCTAAGGCGACATCTGTCGGCTCAGTCTGCCGCGCCCGACTGACTCCTATTAGCCGTTTCCCGGGTCCGTATGTGATGTGCTTCATTTTGACATGCACGAATGTGTGAGTGACTGCTGCGCATCCGCCTGACCATTTCACCTTCTTTTATCTTCCGACGAGAGGTGGTAATAGCTACACGCTTGTTGTGGATCACTTTAATATACGTCTGACTTCTGAGTCTGAATCTGAGTCTCAGCCAGACCGGGGCAGCGTACGGCCGTCCCGCCCCTCGCCGGGCCGGGGCAGCGTATGTTCGTCTCGTCCCTCAGCCAGACCAGCGCAGCGTATGGCCGTCTCCTCCCTCAGCCGGACCGGTGCAACGCATGCCTGTCTCGCCCCTCAGCCAGACCGGAGCAGCGTATGGCCGTCTTACCCCTCAGCCAGACCGGGGCAGCGTAAGGCCGTCTCGCCCCTCAGCCGGACCAGTGCAGCATATGGCCGTCTCGCCCCTCAGCCAGACTGGGGCAGCGTTGAGCGTGTGGCCATCTCGCTCCTCAGCCGGACTGGTGCAGCGTATAGCCGTTTCACCCCTCAGCCAGACCGGGGCAGAGTATGGCCGTCTCGCCCCTCAGCCAGACCGGGGCAGAGTATAGCCGTTTCACCCTTCAGCCAGACCGGGGCAGCGTATGGCCGTCTCACCCCTCAGTCAGACCGGGGCAGCGTATGGCCGTTTCACCCCTGAGTCAGACCGGTGCAGTGTATGGCCGTCTCGCCAGACGCACATCACACAGACCGGGGCAGCGTATCGCCGTCTCTCCTCAGCATGAATTCAGGGAGGGATAGTTATCCGCGGTAATCGTAATCTTAAATAGGATCGTACCTTAGGCGCAACTATCCGTATTCCGTTAGAAATATTCGCACCGCACCGAGCCGCGTGCGGCGACAGCCGAGTCGGACTACAGCACCAGTGACGTCACGCTAATGTTGTGCGATTGGGGCGCTAAAATCCCCGGATGACTCTACTTCTCTTATACGGCCTTGGGTTGGTGGTTGGCTCCATCTTTACAATGTGTGGGGTCGACGGTTTTGAAAGCTGGTGTTTTTTTTACTTGATTTGGTTGTATAAGTTATTCCCGAAGAGCCAATTCGATTCTGGAGGACGGTGGACCAGCTGGATAGCACAGAAATGTAAGTCAACAGCCACCCCTTGCGTCGCTCCTCAGTTTTCTAGTGTTTTCGCGCGATTTTAAGTTTCGGCCATCTGCAAGATTTGCCTGGTATTCGCAAGAAGTGTTTTCGGACCGACCGAAGTGATTTTTGTGCCTCTTTCTTTCGTGTTTAATATTGTTTTCCTCATTTAGTATTTTAAATAATTGGCCATGGGCCTCGCCCCTCGAAACTCCTTTCTACCGTTTCTGGAAGAGGCTACCACCGCCGTCTCCACCAATCGCAAGGCTGCGCACTCCCCTACCGTCTCAAGTCTACCGTCGGCGTCGACAGCAGCCCGCGCGCCGGACAGGGGAACTCTGTCCACATGGCCGACCCTCCTGCCGCTATCAATCACTCGCCACCCGGCGCCCACCCGGGAAGTGGCAGCGTAAGGCGGCACCGCAGGGGGAGAAGAGCCGGCCATCGTGTTCAGGCACGTCGCCGTCACGCCATCGATGAGGAACATCAACGACGCCTGAACCAAGGCCGCGCTCTGATCCCTCTCACAGGCCCTGAGTCCGCCTCTGGAACAGGGATCATGATCTCCGGTCGCCGGATCACGCCCATGGGGCGAGAACCGACGGCGGAGGGAGGTCAGATGGAGACCTATGGAGGTCAGAGGGGGCCCTGGAGGCCAGAGGAGAGTCCTTTGGAGGTCAGAAAGGCCCCTGCCTGAAGGCCAGAGGGGTCCTATGGAGGTCAAATGCCCTTCTCAAATGGAAGCCCCCTCTCAAATGGAGGCCCCCTCTCAAATGGAGGCCCCCTAAATTTCGACTTGCCCGCCCCCCCCCCCCCTGACAAAAATCCGTGGCGCCCCCCCCCCCCCTGATGGGTGGTGGGTGATCTTGGGCCACATAGAGCTGCAGACCACTGCACAAAATGTTGAACAAATACAGGTGAGACAACCACAATGTGTTTTGGATGGCAAAATGTGGATGAATGTAATCGTGAAAGCGCGAGTTGTTAAAGAGAGTTCGGATTGAAATATAATGCTTAAGACAATATGCAATAAAGCGCTGCCACAAAATTCTACCACCTATATGTAGGCGGTATAATATATACACGGCGACCAGCTCACGTGGGACAAATTTGGACGGCGACCAACCAATGGTTTTTATTACCCCTGGCCACCGGCCCTGTCATCCGACAGCCGCCTGTCGCCTGCCCCCTGCCATCTGCCGGCCCGTCGTCCACCGGAGTCGCGTAAACAAAAACCGCCGGGGGCACTTTCTCCCACCTCACCTACACCCCTCCCCCAATGCTCCTGCCCGACCGGGAGTATACAGTCACCTTCCAGATCACCATATGTGAAAAACTGCGACGCCAGCGTCCATCACGAGGCCGAGCCGGAAATCTGCCGCGGGTGTGTAGGAAATAAACAAGAGCCGCTACCGGAAGCCCGGCGGGCAAGACGGCATATCGCCGGCCCCTGGGTTTACACTGGGAACAAGATGCGAAAACGCTAAATCCCGGCCTGCCGACTGGCTGATAAACAAGCCACCAAAGACACAGCCGGCAGCCACAGGACCGCCAGACGACTCGGGACTACCCATGAAGAGGTGCCTGTCGGAGGGCGGCCGGCGTAGACGGAAGTAACGGCGATATATAACGGGCTGAGGTGGTCAGAGAAGGATCAGTGGCGCCGGCAGGAGAACCTGAAACAGTCGCACCTGCAAAGAGATCAGCGCCGGAGGTCGCGCCGTAGGGCCTCGCCAGCAGTCGCGACGGGGACGGAGTCAATACGCGTCGGACAAGGCGTACAGGGCCCATTGAGATCAATAGTGCAGTGATGTCAGCCCTTTGATACTGATGGAGCGGCCCGGTGATTGACTGAGTGCTGAGACGGACGCCGCGGACCGGATGTCGGGGAGCCGTCGATCAACGCATCTGCCCGGGCTTCACTTGTCATAGTAAGGCCGCTGCTCATTCCCCCGCCCGCACAATATCTAAATATCCACGGTCTGTCACCCTGCGTCGAACCTAACGGTCATATGCTCAGACAGGTGATCTGGGGCGGCAGGGATCTCGGGCTGGGAGGGATGGGCAGCCGGCCGGTCAGGATCTAATGACCCAGGGAATCTTTACCATGAGGAGGGGAGGGGTGAAGTGTGGGTTTTGAGGAGGGGCGGGGACGGGGGTGTTACGGACTGATTGGTGGCGTGACGGGCCAGCAGAAGGGCGGGGAAATGTGTCACGGGAGGGATGTAAATAAACTGTTCAGGCGCGTGACGTAACTATTAATATGACATGTAACCGTACAGGTGGGGGGGGGGGGGGGGGGGGCATAATAAAGATGAAGGACTGCAGAGACGGATGATGCCATTGAACTGAACGGAGTGATGATCGATGAGCCACTAGGCGTGATGGAGTCGGAACTGGGTTGGCGTGCCCGAGGAGCCTATTCCGTTTTACGTAAATTGACGCCGTCTCATTTTCAATAGGAGACTGGCCTTGGGTAGTAATGAATGTATAGGAATGCTCGGCAAACTATCGCGCCAAGGACGTATCATTATTGGTCTTCTTAACGCCGTGGTTATATAAGACATTGGATACATATTATTTTAAGGATTTTATTTGACGCCCGTACAATACTGCTTGCGAAATGCCTTTCAGAATTCACATTTTCCAAATACGAAAGATCATCCCCAGCGTATGATATGCAGATCGCTCTTCATTT
The DNA here is from genome assembly GCA_036785665.1 of Chirona hameri. NCBI lineage: Eukaryota > Metazoa > Arthropoda > Thecostraca > Balanomorpha > Balanidae > Chirona > Chirona hameri. The sequence continues at coordinate 99,960 of JAXIVJ010002908.1, forward strand.
CGTTGGTGGAAATCTGTCAATCAAATATCTCCTCTGAGTTC
>JAXIVJ010002909.1:0-101593 GCA_036785665.1 Chirona hameri
AGAATATGTCCGCGTTCCCCTAGATTGGCCGAAAGTATGCGCCGCGGCCGCGTGAGGGGAGGGAGGGGCCTTCCGGGAGCAGTGACTGGCGACCATAACACGACGCAGCTGCGTCATTACTGCCCCACTACGGCGGGCCGGAGCGTCACATTCGCCGCAGATTGGGTAAAAACCGATCACTGGAGCGACCCGGGCCATGACGCGTGCTCTCAGCCGGCGCAAAAACTACAGTGCTTCAACGTGTCATGAATGGCGTATTTTCTCAGGGTTTTGCGTTCGTAGTAGTTTTGCTTTTGTGCAAAAAAGCGCAGCGGAGCATGTGGGCTACGCAGTTGCTGAGTGCAGAATCTGGGAGTGACGAACAGTTGCAGAACAGAAGCTGTTTCAACGAAAAACACACCTAGGTACACACGCAAAGCTGGCGCCGACTTGCTCGTAGACACGGTGTAGCCGTGTAGTAGCAGCAGAGCCAGGAAGTTCACCGGCGTCCGCCAACTGCATTCCGTCGAAGGTAAAAACACCACCCGCTGTATCTACTGATTGTATGCATCCCCGGAACATGGCTGCAGCGCTCTACGGTTTCCTGTCGCTAGGGGCGCTGTGTGAAAATGTTCGATATTATCCCGAGTGACTCAGACCCGTGCAGGCTGCACGCTGCAGTAGGTCACTGATCTCTACACGGGAACAGGTGATGTAGTGAACATACGCTGCATGACGGTATTGTGCATAATGGCGGGGTCGCCCACTATAGTCGGACTTTCCTTGTTATTTTGTGGGTGGATTAGTGGGTGTCGTGTCCGTTCTTGTATCGTACATGGCTTCCTTGGATACCGCGCCATTTCTTATTTCAACTGCTTTCCTCCCAGCGACTTTATGCAAATGCGGAAAGATAATCAGCTATGAAGATAACCAGGACGGTCACAGCATCCTTCGTCTTGATCTCGGCAGTCTTGCTGTCGTCGTCAGACCGTGCAAGTTGCCCCTCCGTGGAGAGTGAAATCACTGCCAGCCAGTGTCCTGACGGCATGAGCAATGACGTCATCGGACCAATGCCATTTCTGCTTGTGCTTTTGACGTCATGACCACAGGTCGACGTCCGGCCTCGAAACTCAAGCAGCCGAGACTTTCATACAGCGCCAGTCAATGCCCTGCTGACCGTCAGCGCCGATTTACACGACTTCTTCGACGATAGGAATGCAAAAATTCCAAAGCTCTTGCATTGCTTTTCCGGGAAGCATTCACACGAGACCTTGAATCTGTTCGTTGGAAACGACCAAGTCCCCCGCTTAAGCACCGGCGAGGGATTGCAAATCCCCTATACTGAACACGTCCGAGGAAGCTTTGCCAGGCGGGTTGTTTCGAGTGCAGCGAGTATTTATACTGATGTAATTTGTCTACTCCTGGTCTAGAGTTGCAGAAGCAGGCCGATGGAATGTTGCAAATATGCAACCAGTGCAGTAATTAGAAGGCTCGGTCTTCAGAGATTGGTAACTGTAGGTATTTTCTTCTTAAGGCGTACGTCTGACCGCCACGTGCTTCAGAATATCCCGCTGTCTCGACATCACAACATGACGTCAAAACCGAGAAGTAATAGCCTTATATTGCCTTATATTGCCTTATATTGCCTTATATTGCCTTATATTGCCTTATATTCCCTTATATTGCCTTATATTGCCTTATATTGCCTTATATTGCCTTATATTGCCTTATATTGCCTTATATTGCCTTATATTGCCTCATATTGCCTTATATTGCCTTATATTGCCTTATATTGCCTTATATTGCCTTATATAGCCTTATATTGCCTTACATTGCCTTATATTGCCTTATATTGCCTTATATTGCCTTATATTGCCTTATATTGCCTTATATTGCCTTATATTGCCTTATATTGCCTTATATTGATGGACTGATGTGTCATGCAGAGGTATTTCTCAGAAGATGTGGGAAATTCCAGGCGTTGTGAGCGAAATGGAGAGTGTTTGTTTAAGATTCATGTGATCATTAAGATTATATGAATATATGGGTGCTAAGTCCTTACCGCTGCCCTTACTTCTTGGGCATTATGGACACTTGAGTACTGTTTTGTATATTTATGTAAAGGCTTTTACGTAAAGGCTTATTTTCGAGAGCACATTATCGTTAACATTTATCCCCGGTGTTAATATACTTTAAAAAATATATAACTTTGACTGAAATTAATTGTAATGTAATTATTAATGCGTAATAATTTAATAATGTAATAATGAATAAATAGTTTAATGCGTAATGCTTCAGTATCAGTATAACTATTCAGAAGAAGAAAAAAATAGCATGAAAAACATTTTATATAAGATTGTATATGCATCAACATGCCCAGGTATCTACAATTCTGCGGGCAATTGAAGTTATATGCTTAGCAAAAGTGCACTATTAGCGTAACTTCCGTGAAGTCATTAGGCATTTGTTGGGTATTTGTATCCAAAACAGTCCGTTGCATTTCGACCAGCAAGGTATTAAGTGTCGAACAAAACATATTGCCAGATGCCGCATGCTAAAATGGAACGACTTACCATGTGAGCCGTAGTGCAAGACATGAATGGTGAATACACGTCTCTTACTCATAGTCACTCTCTTACTCATTACTCAATAGACGTACCATTACCTACCCTATAGTCAATACAGCCGGCTCAAACTAATGCTACGAACCGGCTGCATAACTCCACTAACCGGACTGTCTCATTAACAATAACCACAAACACCGCCACATAACATCACTCTAAACACCGCTAACGAACTCTGGCGCATTGACGTGACGTCAGTTCCAGGCATACACGTGTGACGTCAGTTCCAGGCATACACGTGTGACGTCAGTTCCAGGCATATACGTGTGACGTCAGTTCCAGGCATACACGTGATTTGCCCAATAGAACTCTCCTGCCTGCCCAGTGCTCACCTGTGGCTGTCATCTGTTCCACGCCAGTCAACTGACGTGGCTCCCCAGTTACCTCCCTGCCTCTGCCGCCCACAACATTAGAGTCGACCTCTGTGGCTCCCCAGTTACCTCCCTGCCGCTGCCGCACACAACATTAGAGTCGACCTCTGTGGCTCCCCAGTTACCTCCCTGCCTCTGCCGCCCACAACATTAGAGTCGACCTCTGTGGCTCCCCAGTTACCTCCCTGCCTCTGCCGCACACAACATTAGAGTCGACCTCTGTGGCTCCCCAGTTACCTCCCTGCCGCTGCCGCCCACAACATTAGAGTCGACCTCTGTGGCTCCCCAGTTACCTCCCTGCCGCTGCCGCACACAACATTAGAGTCGACCTCTGTGGCTCCCCAGTTACCTCCCTGCCTCTGCCGCCCACAACATTAGAGTCGACCTCTGTGGCTCCCCAGTTACCTCCCTGCCGCTGCCGCACACAACATTAGAGTCGACCTCTGTGGCTCCCCAGTTACCTCCCTGCCGCTGCCGCCCACAACATTAGAGTCGACCTCTGTGGCTCCCCAGTTACCTCCCTGCCTCTGCCGCACACAACATTAGAGTCGACCTCTGTGGCTCCCCAGTTACCTCCCTGCCTCTGCCGCACACAACATTAGAGTCGACCTCTGTGGCTCCCCAGTTACCTCCCTGCCTCTGCCGCACACAACATTAGAGTCGACCTCTGTGGCTCCCCAGTTACCTCCCTGCCTCGGCCGCCCACAACATTAGAGTCGACCTCTGTGGCTCCCCAGTTACCTCCCTGCCTCTGCCGCACACAACATTAGAGTCGACCTCTGTGGCTCCCCAGTTACCTCCCTGCCGCTGCCGCCCACAACATTAGAGTCGACCTCTGTGGCTCCCCAGTTACCTCCCTGCCGCTGCCGCACACAACATTAGAGTCGACCTCTGTGGCTCCCCAGTTACCTCCCTGCCGCTGCCGCACACAACATTAGAGTCGACCTCTGTGGCTCCCCAGTTACCTCCCTGCCTCTGCCGCACACAACATTAGAGTCGACCTCTGTGGCTCCCCAGTTACCTCCCTGCCGCTGCCGCACACAACATTAGAGTCGACCTCTGTGGATCCCCAGTTACCTCCCTGCCGCTGCCGCACACAACATTAGAGTCGACCTCTGTGGCTCCCCAGTTACCTCCCTGCCGCTGCCGCCCACAACATTAGAGTCGACCTCTGTGGCTCCCCAGTTACCTCCCTGCCTCTGCCGCACACAACATTAGAGTCGACCTCTGTGGCTCCCCAGTTACCTCCCTGCCTCTGCCGCACACAACATTAGAGTCGACCTCTGTGGCTCCCCAGTTACCTCCCTGCCTCGGCCGCACACAACATTAGAGTCGACCTCTGTGGCTCCCCAGTTACCTCCCTGCCGCTGCCGCCCACAACATTAGAGTCGACCTCTGTGGCTCCCCAGTTACCTCCCTGCCTCTGCTGCCCACAACATTAGAGTCGACCTCTGTGGCTCCCCAGTTACCTCCCTGCCTCTGCCGCACACAACATTAGAGTCGACCTCTGTGGCTCCCCAGTTACCTCCCTGCCTCTGCCGCACACAACATTAGAGTCGACCTCTGTGGCTCCCCAGTTACCTCCCTGCCGCTGCCGCACACAACATTAGAGTCGACCTCTGTGGCTCCCCAGTTACCTCCCTGCCTCTGCTGCCCACAACATTAGAGTCGACCTCTGTGGCTCCCCAGTTACCTCCCTGCCTCTGCCGCACACAACATTAGAGTCGACCTCTGTGGCTCCCCAGTTACCTCCCTGCCTCTGCCGCACACAACATTAGAGTCGACCTCTGTGGCTCCCCAGTTACCTCCCTGCCTCTGCTGCCCACAACATTAGAGTCGACCTCTGTGGCTCCCCAGTTACCTCCCTGCCGCTGCCGCACACAACATTAGAGTCGACCTCTGTGGCTCCCCAGTTACCTCCCTGCCGCTGCCGCCCACAACATTAGAGTCGACCTCTGTGGCTCCCCAGTTACCTCCCTGCCTCTGCCGCACACAACATTAGAGTCGACCTCTGTGGCTCCCCAGTTACCTCCCTGCCTCTGCCGCACACAACATTAGAGTCGACCTCTGTGGCTCCCCAGTTACCTCCCTGCCTCTGCCGCACACAACATTAGAGTCGACCTCTGTGGATCCCCAGTTACCTCCCTGCCGCTGCCGCACACAACATTAGAGTCGACCTCTGTGGCTCCCCAGTTACCTCCCTGCCTCTGCCGCACACAACATTAGAGTCGACCTCTCTCCGAATCAACTGCCCAGCCGTTTCCTCCACGGGAACCGGTGCCTGCTGCTTTGGCGTCCGTTGACCTTGAGGTCATTCGCCGCCGGCAATGACCTTCTTCAGTTGATTACCAGCCACTTTTCCGCATTCTCGGATAACTTGTTTACTTTACGACTTATTCTACGACTGAATACACGTAACAACTGCGTCAAACATCTTCTCATCACACACTCTTATTTTCATCCACGTGGACCTCCAGCCCGCCGCCCGCCGCCCACCGCCGCCCGCCGTCGCCTGCCGTCGCCCGCCGCCCGCCGTCGCCCGCCGCCCACCGCCGCCCGCCGGTCGCCCACCGCTCCCGCCGCCCGCCGTCGCCGTCGCCGCGGCCGCCGCCCAACGCTCCCGCCGCCCGCCGTCACCGCGGCCGCCTGCTGGCTGCCAAGGCGGCTGGAGATACAGCCTGGACGCTAGCCGACAGCCGCCTGAGGCGCATCGATCCGCCTGGCCGCCCGTCGGGCCTTTCGATTTCGGCCGCACCGCCAGTCACGTGAGCGGACCGACGGCTGGCGGTGGGAGTCACGTGTCAGGGAGCCGGACTTGGTTCGCAAATCACGATCCTCCGACTCGTGAGGGTCATCAGCAGCAGGCATTGATTCCGTGTTCCGCTTCACAAAACATGGTCGTAGTTTGGCAAAGTTTGAGTGGAGTATAAGTGGAGTTCCCGATTCATTGCGTGGCATGGTGTAGTCATGAGGGTTATAGCCGATTAAAATGGTATCAATGTCGGTGTAAGGAAGCATCATTAATATAACGTGCCATTTCCGGTTGGCGCTTTACTGATCATGTCCTCATGTCCTCCTCCCTTTTACCTTAGTCTGCCCTGCTTCACATTCCCAACATCTTGCTATCGGTCCGGCCACAACCCTGGGTCTCCAACCTCTGCCAGTTCGTCCACCCCACATGGGACAAGGACCATCCCTTTTTCCGTCCCGTACATGGTCACTCGCCCTGTCTGCACACCTGTCCAGTCGTGCCCCTTTCTACCTGCAGTCGGAGATAGCCGCCGCCGCCCCGCCGCCGCCGCCCTCCGCCGCCGCCCCGCCGCCGCCGCCGCCGCCGTCCGCCTTCCGCCCTCCATGCCGCCGCCCACCGCCGCCGCCTCCCCGTGATATCGGCGGTGTTTTTGTGACGCGCTGCACCGTTAGGTGGGGGAGCCGGCTGGTCGTTTTTGCCATGGCCGCCGCCGCCCGGCCGCGCCGCGCCGCGCCGCCCGACCGAGGCTGTTTACCTGGAAACGCGAGAGGACCTGCAGCGCGGAAAACAGCCGTGGAAAGCTGTGGGGAGATGAGGAAAGGAAGAAAGCGTTCAGGAGCAGGAAGGGATTGCTGAAGGGGCAGGTGGGTCATGAATGCAGTTTGTTTAGGCAAGATGGCATTGTATCCATGGCCTAGCAACAGAGGGTGAGCTAGCAAAACGCTGCAGCAATGCAATGCACAGTGTACTGGCATCCATAGTGCAGTATGCAATGCAATGCACAGTGTAATGGCATCCATAGTGCAGTATGCAATGCAATGCACAGTGTACTGGCATCCATAGTGCAGTATGCAATGCAATGCACAGTGTACTGGCATCCATAGTGCAGTATGCAATGCAATGCACAGTGTACTGGCATCCATAGTGCAGTATGCAATGCAATGCACAGTGTACTGGCATCCATAGTGCAGTATGCAATGCAATGCACAGTGTACTGGCATCCATAGTGCAGTATGCAATGCAATGCACAGTGTACTGGCATCCATAGTGCAGTATGCAATGCAATGCACAGTGTACTGGCATCCATAGTGCAGTATGCAATGCAAAGCTGAAAGTCCATGGGTACATCCAGAACAGGTCGAATTTAACGGTGCATTAAACTGATCGCGGTTTATGGGCATGCAGAGTTAATTCGGGGCGGAGGACGGACGGCCGCTCACCGATGATGTGACCTTGTCTGGGCCGCCGTGAGCCTACGGGCGCGAGGTCACGTGACAGAGGCGGCGGTGACGTCAGCGACAGCGCTGTGACGTCAATGAGTGGGACTTCCATCACCATGCGCGCCGCACGTCAGTGATGGCTGCAAGGATGCAGTCATACCGTGCGGTCTTCGCCCCCCCCCCCCCCTTCGAGGAGCTTTCGATCTCAGAAGCCTAAGAAAAATAATAAATGAAAAGACGAAGAATGTTCAGTTGGCAAGCTTGCATAATCTCCCGAGGCGCGACATTGTCATGGAAACAGTGACGAAGTACACTTTTTAATGTCGTTCGTCTTTTTTGGTGCTAAATTGCATTTTCCACATAAAGGTCCGGATTTCTTCCCTCGTGCGGCCGCTAGCCTGTGAATTGGTTCGTAAAACGGAACAATGTTCTGGTAATGTTATTACTTTTGCCACCGTTTTTGTTTTGCATTGAAAGGCAATATTTACAAATTCAGACAATTGTATAGCCGAGATGAAATATTGGTATATGAAATAACTTAACACATCATTTGTTATGATAATGCCTGCATCCATCGTTCTTAAATTAAGAGATTACCGCCATCAACGGCATCAAGACAGCGAAAGCATCCACGAATTTTCTAAACTTTCCGAAACGCTTGAGCATAACCTTTACAAAAAGCTCGCGAGGAACAAAACAACGTGCGACAGGGCCAAAGTATCCGAAACGTCCGGAAACGACCCAGAAACAAAATAAACAATGTCTTGGAAAGTCGAATTATACCCCAAGCAGCAGCATTAACGAGACGCTCTGCTAGAAATCTCACTGCCACCTTTTTCTGCCGAATTTCACTATCGCTTTCGGTCGAGAACAGTAGGTACCGCGAAGCCGAACGAACGAAGAGTGAAACCATCTCCGTCGTAGCGCGCCGCCGCGCCCGCCGCGGTGGCGACCGTGTTTTGTGCTGTTTTCAGGGCGCCGCCGGCACGCGACGTGGCTGTCTGCGCTCCCTCGTTATCCAGGAAGCGGCCACAGATCCTATTGACACGGTCCCACCTGCCAGCGCGCTCCCCTCTCCCTTTCGCCGGCCATTCGGCGCGCAGAAAGAGCACCTTTGTGGCGGCCGTCGCCGGTGCGCGCCCGTGCGGCGCGCGCGACGCGAAAATAGTCAACACGCCAATTGGTCGCACGCGGCCGAAAATAGTGTCACCCGCTGTCGCCTGTCGCCGAGGAGGACGAAGGGAGGGCGGAACAGTGCTGGGTAGGCTGGCGGGTCTGTAGTATTGGGTAGCTTTGGAGAAGGAAAAAAAATATTGGGCCGAGTTGAGGGTCGCGTTGTTAGTCGCTAAGTGTACCCTTTTTCTAAACATTAGTTGCCTTGAAAATCAGAGTTTAATGAAGTTGAGACGAAATGCACACCGATGTTTGTTAAAGGTGTATATGGCCTTGGGCACACCTATGTCTATATGTGCTAAATAAAACGCCACCAAATTACGTGCAAAGTAGCCACATACATACTCTATATCACGCTAACTTCACGTTGACAGGCGGTGAGCCGTTGTTACAAGGCAGAAACATGCGGAAGAAGAGCCAGTTCCAGCAAAGAAGTTGAAGGCCCATATTTAAGCATTACAACACGTCATATGAATTTGTGTTTCGTCAATGAAATTAACAACATGTATACACACAAAAGGTGAAGTTTTAAGAAGTTCGTGCAGTAACTGTCGGAAAGGCATTTGCTGACATGCAAAGCATTGCTGATTGGCGTGTCTAAATGGAAGCGAAACCGGTCAATTCTTACGGCCGAGGAGATGACAAGATATTGACCGAATTAAATCAGCATCTTATGAAACGATGTTGCTCCTAAATACACTTTGTAACGGTGCTTCAATGGGCTAAAAAGAGCGCATAAACCCGGCAGTTACTGGGGTATTTTCCACAACGCGACTTACGGGGGGGCTATTCCCCCAGCCCCCTCGGATCTCCGGGACTACTGGACCGATTTGAACAATTAAAACGGCATTCGATAGCCCTGGAACATTTGTCGACGGAAACCTAAAATTGTTGACCTCGAGGTCACCGATGACGTCACAGGTCACGTCAAGGACAAAATGTTTGACCGTGTCATAAAGCTCTCGGCGGATGGAATTGTCGCGCAAAATTGCGATAATAACGCATAAGCAGTCAATAAATTGGTACGATTCGTGTGTCTGACACTTCTTAGTACCATTATAAGCTTTTGATGACCTTGGGTCAGGTCATTGTCATCCGAGGTCACGAGGCCAAACTGTCGATTACGGTCATTAGGCGTTGTAACACATGTTTATGGGTTCGTTTTTCGTCTAAAACGCGACAAGAAAAATGACAGAACATTGTTTGTGCTATAGAAATAGAAGTAAAAAGCAAAAACGGGAATGCATTTTGTATGCATGGTAATGGTATGATAGGTGCTCGATTTTTGCCTTTGAAAGGTCATAAGTCGGTCATTGTTTACGATATCGACTTCCAAATTGGTACACATATTCACCGGACACGTCTGGATCACATATATTCCGGTTTTGGGATAACTCTGTTTTTTATTTAATATTGCAAAACAAAATTGTCTTTGGATTTCTCAAAATTGTAATTTCAATAAAACTCGAAAATGCGAGATAGCAGTTTCATAGCCAAGTCGATTGTCAGTCATTTGATATATGACAATTGAGTTTCTCTAAAACATTGTACTTTTGACGGCGTTTTTTGCAAACCCTTATTTTTCAACAAAAAACGCAGAACATGACGTCACTCTGACGTCATTCCCGGTTGACCTATCATAACCTCATCTTTTTCTTTGGCCAACATGTGTCAAATGGATGGGAGAGAGGGTACTGCAAGTTCGGTGACGATAGCTGTGGCAACACTCTCGATTATCGGCATATATGTAGGATACTTGGCCAGGCCATGTGTAGTGTGAGCCCATGTCACTATACCTACTACGAAGTCCGCACCTTGGACATCCAGCTTGCCTCTCCTACACAAGCCTCCCTCGGCGGCCTCTCAGTTTCCTCTGTCGCCTCTCGGTGATGCTATGGCCTCGCAGTGACCCGTCACTTGGACAGCAGACTCGCAGTGACCCGTCACTTGGACAACAGACTCGCAGTGACCCGTCACTCGGACGGCAGGCCCGCAGTGACCCGCCACTCGGACGGCAGGCCCGCAGTGACCCGTCACTTGGACAGCAGGCCCGCAGTGACCCGTCACTCGGACGGCAGGCCCGCAGTGACCCGCCACTCGGACGGCAGGCCCGCAGTGACCCGTCATTTGGACAGCAGGCTCGCAGTGACCCGTCACTCGGACGGCAGGCCCGCAGTGACCCGCCACTCGGACGGCAGGCCCGCAGTGACCCGTCATTTGGACAGCAGGCTCGCAGTGACCCGTCACTCGGACGGCAGGCCCGCAGTGACCCGCCACTCGGACGGCAGGCCCGCAGTGACCCGTCATTTGGACAGCAGGCTCGCAGTGACCCGTCACTTGGACAGCAGGCCCGCAGTGACCCGCCGCTCGGACGGCAGGCCCGCATATCAGCCCGTCCGGCCCGCCCGGACGCGAGGACAATCGGCGAAACTTGACGTGACAATCAGATCGTATCGCATGGGGAGAACAATCACAGGCTTCTTTAGCGGTCGTCGACGCAGGGCTTTGTCACTGGTTGGAGGAGAGTTGGGTCGCAATTAGATGGTGATAGTTAGAGGTGTCTCGCCCGTGGTGTCGCCAGCTGGATTTATACAGTGTTGATATGCCTGTTTCAGTTTCGCTGGTAACCCAGCGAAACTGAAATAGACACGCATGAGAAGAATGGTGGGACGCCTCCGGCGTTTTTCTTTGGTGTGACTTTCGTGTCGGCAGGTTCCATTTTCAGTGGCGGAGTTTATACATTGTGAGACATGCCACTCCTTTGGGACTAACTTCAAATGACAGTAAATACACGCATTACTGTGCTACGTCAAGGCCTTTATTGCCTTAGGGATAGATAAAGGTTTCATTTCACCAACGCTTATAAAACGTTATTTATGCATTTGTTAACCTCTACACAGGTAGCTGCAGGACCACAAGTATACTTTTAACTTCTCCAATTTAAATGTACCAATAGTGCTATGTTCCTCATGGGAAGTTAGTTCGAATCGACCGGACTATGTCTGACTGCCTCTCTACCACATTGATCTATATCTCTCGCCATAGAGCGACTCCCTCTACCTTTTCCCGCCTGCTTCGCTCCTCAGTTCCACTCTGCTCTATTCTCTCCCATGCTGGTCGCCTCTCCTACAACCCACTGTTGCTGATTCTGCCGCTGTCTCTGCAGCTGCTTCTGCTGCCAAGGTCAACGTAGAGTCCCGCGCGCGCACCGTTAGCCCAGGCTCTCGACCCCGCTGCTGCTGCCACAGTGACGTCACATATATGACGTCACACATATGTCGTCACTCTCCGCCGTCTGCCGGCAGCGGCGGCGGCTCGGCGGGGAAGGAGTTTATCGCAGTCGCATTTCATAAGCTGCTGAGAAAAACTCTGCCGGGGAAGCTGCAGTATTACGGAGCTGGCAACCACTGCCTGACAAAGTGCATCTAGAAAATAACCGAATCTATCTTTCGGCAAAGTATGTTGAGTTTCCACGTTCCAGCAAGCAATTTGCACTTGTTATTGTAAAAGGATCGAGGTATTTAGGTACAAAACCCTTACGATTGGCTGGTATGGTTCTAGAACAGTGGTTCTCAGTGTCAAGGGCACGGTTACCCCCTTTTGAAGTAAAAAATAACTCGTTACCCCCTCCCGCTCCCCTATTAATTAAGCAGACTGCAGTTCTCGGCTTCAAGCTATGCACCGTGGGCCAAGGCTTCAAGCTCGGCTTCAAGCTATGCGGTACAACATAACTTCAGGCGCTTGCTACTCGTGCCATCTAGGGACAGAAATATAAGTAGACATGTTTGCTCCTGATTTTAGTCAGTGGTTCCCAGCATATACGAATAAATAAATACATAAACCGAAACAAAATAGCTGAGCATTATTCGCCATTAAATGGCTTTGATGTTGTTTGCGATAATGTGGCTGCAGTGAATTAAAAACTGGGATGGATATGTGTGCATGAATGCACATACATCTAGGTATACATAGGTACATTGCGCACAGTACATAGCATTGCTCGCCATCATCAAACGAATCAGCTATACTTTATCAGCTGCTCAATCTCCATTACCCCTGCCGAAAGCTTGATCACCCCAAGTGGGGCAATTACCCCCTATTTGAGAATCACTGTGGGGATCAGGCAACCAAATCAACTTGTGCGCTTTTAAACACCGACGATTTGGCCGCATCAAACTTCCCTTAAACAATATATTAATTCCACACGGAACGATGATACAGGCATTCATTCAATGCAAATCAGAATACGTTTGACATTTGTTTCAATGAATGAACATGGCAGGCTCTGGACTACATAGCATCTGGAGCAGTAGTATGCCTATGTTAGCTTCTAAGGGCTTATAAAGTCTGAGGGTATTTTCAAAATTTAAACTGTAGAAATTCGGGCGTAAAACTGCACACCTAGCATTGCATGTATCACTTACACACACACACACACACACACACACACACACACACACACACACACACACACACACACACACACACACACACACACACACACACACACACACACACACACACACACACACACACACACGCACATGCACGCACATGCACGCACATGCACGCACACACACACACACACACACACACACACACACACACACACACACACGCACATGCACGCACACGCACGCACGCACACACACACGCACGCGCGCGCGCACACGCACACGCGCACGCGCACGCACGCACGCACGCACGCACAGCGCAAATATTACCGTCTACATTGTTGACTTCATGGCCATGACTTAACGTCCGTCGTTCATACTTGGGCTTTTCCTGACTTCCTGACTCCGCGACTGATGACTCCGCGTAACCAAGGCGCATGGATGCTTATATTGATTGCTCTGGTAGTTAATTGTGTTGCATTACATTATGTGCTGTAAATAGGGCCATTCTGTACTGAAAATGGGAAATTGCGTCGTATGTGTCGCTTACATCGTACCACAGCTTTGTTTATTACCCGTGTATTTGCATGATACTTGAGATGGTTGCCAGTGTGCAGTGTGCACTTGACTCAGGACTTATGTGGATATTAGGTGCTTTAATAATGCTTAAATAAAATGTATAACTAAACGTTAAATTTACCGTGGCTCGTTGGTGGTATGAGAGATGCGACATCTTTGACGATATTGTATTACTTTGTATATTGACTTCCCCGTCACCAAGCAAAACAACAGCATTTTCAATATTTTAGGTCATGATTGCTTTATTAAGTCAGGAACGCTCATCACTGGCCCATTGTATTTTACTGAAATTCATTCGATCGCAGTTTGACGTAAATGGATCAGAGAATAGGCATGCTTCAGGCATTATTTAGTTTGAACTAAATTGTTTTTAGCGGCCCCAGTATAACCAATTTGTCCAAGGATTTATGTCATGCCATATAAATAAATTTAAATGCAATTCGCAATCATATTACGTTCAAAACATTGAGCATTGCTTGAATGATGACCATGCTTCCATACATATCTCCCATCGAAAATTTAATGAGCTTAAGTCCACGGTAAATCGAATCAGATCCCCGCTAGAATAGTCAAAAGTGAGAGTTATGCTTTGATTCCAGTTGAGTATGTATAAATTGGGCATAGAGCGTTCTTTGATTCCAGTTGAGTATGTATAAATTGGGCATAAATAGATAAATAGAGCGTTCTCGCTCCCATCGTGCTAAGCGTACATACGATGTGCTCCAGCTATACAGTATGCGCATTCATGTGTCCTGTTCCATCTTAACTGCGCGCAACGTGGGCCTTGCTAACTACTCCGATCAGCATTTCTTCCATCTCAATATCTTAAGAACATCTATAGCAGTATATGGCGAGTGGCATAAGTTAACCTTTACTCACTTAGCATGAACGCATCGGTAAAACAATCCCTCAATATATTAAATTTAACCGAGCAATGCTCTGGCTAGTTGGTCCCTAGTAATGAAATAGTAGCTGTTTTCACGAAAGATTATTGCGCTGAAGAGTTTTTGAAAGATTCGGAAAGTTTTGAAAAACTACACAATTTTTACATGCCATTTTTGGCTAGAAATGTCTCTCATAATTGTGTAATATGTTGGTAAGAATAAAATATGTTGACAAAATTGCGGTTTGGTGGTAATAAGCAAGATAAGTATTGATAGAATCTTCCTGAAACTTCCAGGAAGATTCTTTCAATACTGTAGACCACAGTGTGTCAGACTGTGGTCTGTCAGACTGTTATGTCAGACTGTTATGTCAGACTGTGGTCTGTCAGACTGTGGTCTGTCAGACTGTGGTCTGTCAGACTGTTATGTCAGACTGTTATGTCAGACTGTGGTATGTCAGACTGTGGTCTGTCAGACTGTTATGTCAGACTGTTATGTCAGACTGTTATGTCAGACTGTTATGTCAGACTGTGGTATGTCAGACTGTAGTCTGTCAGATTCTTGGGCGTCGCCACCAATGGAGACACTAGGGACATTGTCCTTAGTAATTTTCATCCTTCCCTAATATGGTCCCATGTTAAAGTAAAGTGCCGTTTGCACAGAGTCACAAACAGCTTGCTTAAAGGGACATTCCACCTTAACATTATATTTGAGTTGAGATAGCCATTTTTATGGCTAGGCAATGAAATTAAGTATGGTATAAGTTAAAACAACCACAATGATCTAATCAAAAAGATATTCGAGTTTGATTTTGACATCTGTAAAAAATAAGGCCCATGTGTATTTGAATAGGGACTCTAAACCGGCAGCGTCGTCTCTTTACCCAACTGGTAATGATAGTCGACTTGTTTTAAAGTCAGCCTTGGAATATTTTCGTCTTTCATTTCTCGATCCCCGGGTGGTTCGCAATCTAAGCCAATCTAGGCACCGGGTGGTTCGCTTCTTCTGCGTAATAGATGTCGACAAAAAATTGTGCCATACATTTGGCAGCACAAAGGATTTCCCTGTTATTAAAAAAAATGACGTCACCAACCCACCTTTTCGCTTAAAACTAAAAGTTGAATATCTTCCAAGATAAACTTTTTTTCGGGAAAAAAAGTTCACGAACATGTTCAGCTGACCTCGCCTGATATGTAGACATACAATTAAGTGTGATTCGCAAACTTTCACAAAGGTGGGACAGTCCCTTTAACCGTGAGGTGACTGCAGACGTATTTAGTGACAGTTTAAGCTCGTACAGAGGGCATGTGAATGTGATACGATACGTGGCAAAGTAGCATACACAGGCACCTTTCACATCTTGTTACGGTTGTATCACCTCATCCCCCATTGTAAATAACATTTTATACTTCACCGTGTTCTGTGTTTTTTTATATTTTAGGTATATTTATATTATTACTTTTACTATTTCTGGTTTTATTTTACCTGATAACTTCACCTGTCAGTGGGGCTTTCACCTGTTGGTGATACGTGTGAATGAATGAATAAATAAATAAATAAAGTATATGTGCACTTGGACTTATCACTAGTAATATTGCCGCCGTGGCGACGCCCTGTGTCACTTGGTCAAAATGTCAGACTGTCGTCTGCCTGCAGTCGTCTGCCTGCTGTCGTCTGCTGTCGTCTGCGGTCGTCTGCTGTCGTCTGCTGTCGTCTGCTGTCGTCTTCGGTCGTCTGCAGTCGTCTGCGGTCGTCTGCTGTCGTCTGCTGTCGTCTGCGGTCGTCTGCGGTCGTCTGCAGTCGTCTGCGGTCCTCTGCGGTCGTCTGCGGTCGTCTGCGGTCGTCTGTGGTCGTCAGACTGCGGTCGTCAGACTGTCGTCTGCCTGCTGTCGTCTGCTGTCGTCTGCGGTCGTCTGCGGTCGTCTGCGGTCGTCTGCTGTCGTCTGCGGTCGGTCTGCTGTCGTCTGCTGTCGTCTGCGGTCGTCTGCGGTCGTCTGCTGCCGTCTGCGGTCGTCTGCGGTCGTCTGCAGTCGTCTGCGGTCGTCTGCGGTCGTATGCGGTCGTCTGCGGTCGTCTGCGGTCGTCTGCAGTCGTCTGCGGTCGTATTCTGTCGTCTGCCGTCGTCTGCGGTCGTCTGCGGTCGTCTGCGGTCGTCTGCGGTCGTCTGCGGTCGTCTGCGGTCGTCTGCGGTCGTCAGACTGCGGTCGTCAGACTGCGGTCGGTCTGCGGCTCGTGACGTACCGCCGCCGCCGCCGCCGCCGCCGCCGCCGTCTCAGCCAGGGGCTGTTTGTTGAGAGAGAGAGAGAGAAAGAGAGGAGGGAGCCGACTGATTTATGGCGGTTCACTGTCCGCCGCCGCCATAGCCCGGCACGTGGGCCGGCATCGGCGGCCAAATCGAACGGACGGGAGGACGCGTCCCCAAACTTTGTCGGATTTTTACATGCAGTGTATGTGTGTGTGTGTGTGTGTGTGTGTGTGTGTGTGTTACATGGAAAGAATCGCCTTGCGAAAGCTGTCGTCCCCCCAGTCCTCCATAGTTTTGTTTTTGTATGTGGCGATACCACTTTTGGCGTGGCACGGTGGGAGCCAAGCAGGGGACTGGTCACGCACGGATGTTCGCGTTAAATTAGGGTTGGTCCCATTTAAGAGCTAGTGCCAGCTTTAGGCATGGCAACGGCCATAATGCATGTGCGGACCTATGTTGAAGGCTTGTTACTGAGCGGCATAGGCATCACGGATAGGCCACAGGGGCCAGCCAGCATTACGGTAGGTTGTGTGAGGGCTGATGGCATCATGAAATCTCGTCATAAGTCAGCCGGTCCACTCCAGACAGACCTCGACGCCCTATGGCAATCTGCACCGGCTCAGACAAGCCAAGACACGGCCCGGACTGGCTGCGGTTATATGTTCTGTCTGGCGGTCCGACAGCAGCTGTCGCCGCCGACCAGTCTGCTGTGTTGGACACATATTTCCGTCATAAATCATACTCTGAAACAACAGTGACTCTTGCTATTCGCACAACCGGTGCTCATTGCGCAACTTCGTTGTAACTTGTAACCAGGCGTTTGGGTATGCCAGGGCGCTTTATAACCGGGCTCGTCGCTGTCTGGATATAACTCAGCGGTCAGCGTTATAAATGCGGCTAACCAAGTGCCTTTCCACTTTCTGTAACCATTAACGAAGTAACTGCCAATAAATGTCATGAAAATAGTGCGATGTGTAATGTTCAGAATTTGTCATGCGGTAAAACATCCCGCTGGCGCCCCATCTTTGCGGTAAAACATCCCGCTGGCGTCCCATCTTTGCGGTAAAACATCCCGCTGGCGTCCCATCTTTGCGGTAAAACATCCGGCTGGCGTCCCATCTTTGCGGTAAAACATCCCGCTGGCGTCCCATCTTTGCGGTAAAACATCCCGCTGGCGTCCCATCTTTGCGGTAAAACATCCCGCTGGCGTGCCATCTTTGCGGTAAAACATCCCGCTGGCGTCCCATCTTTGTTCGTTCAGCCAGCGCAGACAGCACTGCGGCGTGTCCGCCGGGCCGAGCCTCGTGTGCCAACTGGCGGTATCCGCTGGATGACAGGTCCGTGTCCGTGTCCGTGTCCGTGTCCGAGTCCCAGTCCGTGTCCGAGTACGTGTCCGAGTCCGAGTCAGAGTCCGTGTCCGTGTCCGTGTCCGTGTCCGTGTCCGTGTCCGAGTATGTGTCCGAGTCCGAGTCTGTGTCCGATGCCGTGTCCGAGTATGTGTCCGAGTCCGTGTCCGAGTTCGTGTCCGAGTCCGTGTCCGTGTCCGAGTCCGTGTCCGAGTCCGAGTCCGTGTCCGAGTCCGTGTCCGAGTATGTGTCCGAGTCCGTGTCCGAGTCCGTGTACGTGTCCGAGGCCGTGTCCGAGGCCGTGTCCGAGGCCGTGTCCGAGTATGTGTCCGAGTCCGTGTCCGAGTCTGTGCCCGAGTCTGTGTCCGAGTATGTGTCCGAGTCCGTGTCCGAGTCCGTGTCCGAGTCCGTGTCCGAGTATGTGTCCGAGGCCGTGTCCGAGTCCGTGTCCGAGTGTGTGTCCGAGTCCGTGTCCGTGTCCGTGTCCGAGTCCGAGTCCGTGTCCGAGTCCGAGTTCGTATCCGAGTCCGTGTCCGACTCCGTGTCCGAGTCTGTGTCCGTGTCCGAGTCCGTGTCCGAGTCCGAGGCCGTGTCCGAGTCTGTGTCCGAGTATGTGTCCGAGTCCGTGTCCGAGGACGTGTCCGAGTCTGTGTCCGAGTCCGAGTCCGAGTATGTGTCTAAGTCCGTGTCCGAGTATGTGTCCGAGTCCGAGTCCGTGTCCGAGTCCGAGTCCGTGTCCGAGTCCGTGTCCGAGTCCGAGTCCGTGTCCGAGTATGTGTCCGAGTCCGTGTCCGAGTCTGTGTCCGATACCGTGTCCGAGTCCGTGTCCGAGTATGTGTCCGTGTCCGTGTCCGAGTCCGTGTCCGTGTCCGTGTCCGAGTCAGTGTCCGAGTCCGTGTCCGAGTCCGTGTCCGTGTCCGATGCCGTGCCCGTGTCCGTGTCCGAGCCCGTGTCCGAGTCCGTGTCCGTGTCCGAGTATGTGTCCGATGCCGTGTCCGATGCCGTGTCCGAGTCTGTGTCCGAGTCCGTGTCCGAGTCCGTGTCCGAGTCCGAGTCTGTGTCCGTGTCCGTGTCCGAGGCCGTGTCCGAGTATGTGTCCGAGTCCGTGTCCGAGTCCGTGTCCGAGTCCGTGTCCGAGTCCGTGTCCGAGTCCGAGTCCGAGTCTGTGTCCGTGTCCGAGTCCGTGTCCGAGTCCGTGCCATCCCGTCGGCAGACTTGAACAGAACCAACGGTGACCGGTCACGCCGCTGTCGGAAGCTCGGAAGCTCGGACGCTCGGAAGCTCGGAAGCTCGATCGGAAGCCGTCCGCACATGGCAATCCACTCAATGGACCACCAGCCACGACCAGGACCACCAGCCACGACCAGGACCGCTGCAGAGTTATTTCTTATTGACAGTTGTTTCTGTGATGAATGCATTCGGAGTTGCTACATGGTATGGTGTTCCGTGCAAAGGTGATAAGAGTATAGTGGCCACTGGGCATAGTCAGTGCATCACAACACGAGACGTATGCAGTAGAGGAAACACGAAATGGTAAACGTGTTTGAAATTGTCCGCATTGCCGGTCCGCATTGTCCGCATTGTCCGCATTGTCCGCATTGACGGTCACATCGAATGTGTCGTTTTTTTTCAAAATCGCAGAGCGTCTTATCTTAGATTTGTAGGTATACCTATCACAGTCGGAAAGAGAGTTTTAGAACATTAGAGTGCCCAAATTCGACCATCAGTTAGATTGGTTTGCGCTTGAATGCATTTCACCATACGTCAATATCACCAATAACACTGAAATGTGCACGCCTTCAAAGTCGACATGAGCATCGAACATTACCAATGTAATTGAAATATTCCCCTGACATATATTTCACTTATCTGCCCATGAGAGGAAATGATCACCTAATCAAATCACGTACAAGGTAAAGTCCCCAATGTCTCATTTGCTGAAATCAACCTTATGATTTAGCTTCAGCGATTACTTCGCACACTTGGCAAATGTCATATGATCGGCGCCATCGAACGAGGCGCCGCGAACGAGACCCGTTCGACTGATCTCGACTTTAACATTTCATATTACACTGCACAAAGTTCCGGGAGGCCGACGGTGCGTAGGTTTCAGGTGGGTTAATGACTGCCGGACTGCTCGTAAAGTTGAGATCAACTCGGAAATTCAATCCCGTCGGCGATTGAAGAGGCGTGGCCGCTGACGGCGACCCGGCCAGCAAAGGTGACAACGAGAGTCAGACCGATGAACGTGTGACCTGTGAGTCGATAGAGACCGGCCGGACCGCTGGACCACGCCGGACCGCTGGTCCACGGCGGACCGCTGCAGACCACGCCGGACCGCTGGTCCACGGCGGACCGCTGCAGACCACGCGGACCGCTGCAGACCACGCCGGACCGCTGCAGACCACGCCGGACCGCTGCAGACCACGCCGGACCGCTGCAGACCACGCCGGACCGCTGCAGACCACGCCGGACCGCTGCAGACCACGCCGGACCGCTGCAGACCACCCCGGACCGCTGCAGACCACCCCGGACCGCTGGACCACGCCGGACCGCTGCAGACCACGCCGGACCGCTGCAGACCACCCCGGACCGCTGGACCACGCCGGACCGCTGGACCACGCCGGACCGCTGCAGACCACGCCGGACCGCTGCAGACCACGCCGGACCGCTGCAGACCACCCCGGACCGCTGGACCACGCCGGACCGCTGGTCCACGGCGGCCCGCCGCAGGACCAGGAGGAGCTCCTTGCGGTTTTTCGAATTTGCTTTGTCCAGAAGTGTTGGCTATATGCCAGCGCTGAGGTCTAATGGAGTAGGGTTCCAAGTGGGAAATGGCCGTCTTGGTGCGGCATGACAATGACACCGCGTGATCTGTCTTTCGGTACCTGTGGTCGCGGGGAGAAATATCTGCTCACGACGACTGACGGCTTGCGAAGGTGACTGAGATCTTCCGAAGGTGACTGAGATCTTCTGAAGGTGACTGAGATCTTCCGAAGGTGACTGAGATCTTCCGAAGGTGACTGAGATCTTCTGAAGGTGACTGAGATCTTCCGAAGGTGACTGAGATCTTCCGAAGGTGACTGAGATCTTCTGAAGGTGACTGAGATCTTCCGAAGGTGACTGAGATCTTCTGAAGGTGACTGAGATCTTCCGAAGGTGACTGAGATCTTCTGAAGGTGACTGAGATCTTCCGAAGGTGACTGAGATCTTCTGAAGGTGACTGAGATCTTCCGAAGGTGACTGAGATCTTCCGAAGGTGACTGAGATCTTCTGAAGGTGACTGAGATCTTCCGAAGGTGACTGAGATCTTCTGAAGGTGACTGAGATCTTCCGAAGGTGACTGAGATCTTCCGAAGGTGACTGAGATCTTCTGAAGGTGACTGAGATCTTCTGAAGGTGACTGAGATCTTCCGAAGGTGACTGAGATCTTCATTTCAAGCGGCACACACCGAGTGCTTTATGATTCTCACCATTATAGCAATATGTCAGCGCGTAATATGTCCTTAATTACAATAAATAATTACACTGTGGCGCCATACACGATAATAGTAAGGACCATAAACGCACCATAAATCATGATACTAAGAACGCGAAAGCACCTTACTGGCAAATGCAAGGTAGAATATTAATTATTAATTACGACAACGCTTGGCGAATTGGTTGAGCGTAGGTAGATTCTCCCAGCAGTAGGGTTCCCCTAACATTTCTTGGCCGACCTATGAGCTCCCCACCTGCTGTTCAGAATGGCGAGGGATACATATAAATCCTCGTGTTTCTTAACAGCACAGCGGTCAGATTTTATCAGTGGTTAGATCTTCGTGGGCGGAATTTTTGTTAGGCCTAAAGAAGTTGTATAACCGCATGCATCACCCTATGATAACGGCCAATTTATCTTGCTACAAGTATACTGACAGACATTTTCCCATGATCCCGGAACTAAAAGCTGCTGGTTGTCGAATCGAAACAGGAACGAGTGCAGAGGGTCAAAGCCTTGAGGAACAGGAACGAGTGCAGAGGGTCAAAGCCTTGAATATCACTCTGATGTGAACATGATTGAATATCACAGGACATTTTGCTGTATGTGGGGGGTCACTGTCCACTGATCTGACTTCCTCTGAAGCACGCTTTGACTTCGAACTGTCGTCTTTGAACATTTCATCATAATACCACATGCACTTCTCTGCAAGCTGCATGCTGCCGCATGATCTGTGTCTGGGATGCAGGTCTCGTTTTTAGCATGATTCTTTGAACCGCTGATTATATCTCCCTCTCCCACTATGGAACGTACTGATCCTGAGCTGCTGGGCGACTTCACCGAAATACGTGTTGACTGGTAACGAACGCCCTTATCCTACTCGTCGGACCGTATTTTCAGCGTCATCCCCGTGAATTGCCGTCTCACTGCTTGACAGCTGGCTGCGGAGGTCGTGACCAGCGGGTGGACCGCCCCGATCAGCGCCACCATCCACTGCAGAACCTTCCTTCGCTGTGCGTCAGCCGCCTGGCCTTGACCCTTTCCAGCCGACTGAGCTGTCGAAAATCGGCGCGCCGGGCGCGAGTGACGTCTGATGAAGAAAAAACGGAGTCCCTGTCGTTCATCGGGAATGAAGCAGCAAAATCGGTGGATGTTGGGAAGCCCAACGACAAGCATTCTGGTTGGAGGCTGTTGATTGGCATGCTAGGAGCCCGGATGGTGCCTTGGTTTTTCCAAAGGAGCGTTGATGTTGCGTGGTTACTCTGTAGGCATATCGTTAAAATTAGCCTTAATTCCAGCATTAAGTGTTCCGTTGTTTATAATTGTATTGCAATAAGTAACCAGTACTTAATCATATATATTTACCTCTCATGAATATGTTTTCTTCGCCGAAAACGAGAAGCAATTTTCGTTTTGTCAAAAGTCGGTCGTTTTGCTTAAAGGGAGTGTGCCTACTCACATCGCTTAGTTGGGGTTATTGACACTGGTCTATAGAACACAATTTTCTGAATTGAACCATTAATTCATTTCTCCAGATTCACCCTAGTTGCTGAGATATTCAAAGACTCCAGTAATTTGCTTGGGAGCAAAAAGTTATCGGGTAGACTCCAGAGGGCTTCCGCTACTAGAAGCACTGCAACTATCGATTAAACTGCTAGCGTATTGTTAGCGCCGGCCAATAGCAATTCAACAAAACAGCTCGTGCACGTTGATAGCAGCAGCCGAACAGAAGCTGGACGGCCATCATGTTTTTCGATGATGACCGTTTCGATGATTGTCGATGGCCATTTTTTAAGAAGATATCAATTTAGAGCTACGAAACTTGCACATAATAAAGTTCACAGTGGCAAGAACGTGCTGTGCAAAACTCGTCTTTCTATCTTGCATGATGTGACCGTAATTGTATTGTCTTATGTGCGCCGTTTTACATAACATCACCATAGTGGCGATCGTTTTATAGATATCGAAACAAAAATAAACAAAAAACAATATAAGTGAAAATTCAACTAAAGGGGCTCCAGGTGTGAATTTCATCATATACAACAATCAAACCAACAGCTACTTACCGTATTAAAAATATTTTTGACATTCCAAAACAGTAGGCACACTCCCTTTAAGTGTAAGCGAGTGGCGCTACGCGCCGGATGGGCCGACTGCCGCGCCTTCGCGCGACGGCTGCGGCCGCCTTAGCCGCCCTGCTTGTGTCAACGGTCACTTAATCAATATATGTTTACCTCGCGTAAATATGTTTTCTTCGCCGAAAACGAGAAGCAATTTTCGTGTTGTCAAAAGTCGGTCGTTTTGCTAAGTGTAAGCGAGTAGGTATAGTGAGATTGTGCCTTAACGTGCATCATAATTACCTACATGCCTGCAGTTATAATGCCGATAGAAATCATTCCGGTGCACAAGTACACTGCTTACCTATTCTTTCAGGGATTTCTATTTGCACGCAAAGCCTCAACTACTATGTATTACTATCCGATATTTTGATTTCGCGGCCAGTTTTTGACATTTCTCCCCGCTGCCTGGCCAAACGGAGTTATTGACAATTTCTGCCCGCTGCCTGCCGGAACGGGCGGCCGAGTACGCCTGTCGCTGCCTGCCGGAACGGGCGGCCGAGTACGCCTGTCGCTGCCTGCCTGAACGGGCGACCGAGTACGCCTGTCGCTGCCTGCCCGAATGGGCGACCGAGTACGCCTGTCGCTGCCTGTCGGAACGGGCGGCCGAGTACGCCTGTCGCTGCCTGTCGGAACGGGCGGCCGAGTACGCCTGTCGCTGCCTGCCCGAACGGGCGGCCGAGTACGCCTGTCGCTGCCTGCCGGAACGGGCGACCGAGTACGCCTGTCTCTGCCTGCCGGAATGGGCGGCCGAGTACGCCTGTCGCTGCCTGCCGGAACGGGCGGCCGAGTACGCCTGTCGCTGCTTGCCGGAACGGGCGACCGAGTACGCCTGTCGCTGCCTTCCGGAACGGGCGGCCGAGTACGCCTGTCGCTGCCTGCCCGAATGGGCGGCCGAGTACGCCTGTCGCTGCCTGTCCGAACGGGCGGCCGAGTACGCCTGTCGCTGCCTGCCTGAACGGGCGACCGAGTACGCCTGTCGCTGCCTGTCCGAACGGGCGGCCGAGTACGCCTGTCGCTGCCTGCCTGAACGGGCGACCGAGTACGCCTGTCGCTGCCTGTCCGAACGGGCGGCCGAGTACGCCTGTCGCTGCCTGCCGGAACGGGCGGCCGAGTACGCCTGTCGCTGCCTGTCCGAACGGGCGGCCGAGTACGCCTGTCGCTGCCTGCCTGAACGGGCGACCGAGTACGCCTGTCGCTGCCTGTCCGAACGGGCGGCCGAGTACGCCTGTCGCTGCCTGCCTGAACCGGCGACCGAGTACGCCTGTCGCTGCCTGTCCGAACGGGCGGCAGAGTACGCCTGTCGCGCGATGAGCCGCCAGTCTCGGTGTACCCGATCTCAAACCTGAGACACGTGCCGGGCCCGTACGGAAGCGCCGACTCACATCACGGAGGCCGCGTCACCACAACAGGCCGCACCCTGTGACCTATGACGTCACGGCCCGGGGAATATGTGACGTCACGGGTCCGATGAGACGTTCTAGACCATCCTCAGCCAGCGGCTCTATCCTCGTTTCAGCAGTCAAATTAGGGTAGCAGCGTACTGGCGACATTGGCGTTTACGAGTCACTAGTCAGACCCGACTCAATAACCGTCCCCAGGAAGTCGGATTTCGTATTTGCCGCGAGCGGATCGCTCTCTATATCCGTCGTTCTTGCAGCCTCTTCCGTTGTTTGTCGCGGCTGAGGAAGGACGAGCTTGTTTTACAACATATCCATCGGAAGATGCAACGCAAGTGACTCAACCCCAGCTGGCGGGAAGAGATGCACGTGACAGTGACGAGGAGCCGGCGGGGGTACAACCCTGTAACCCCCGTGACCCGTTGGTGACCTGTCCGCCGACAGCGGACTGGTGACCGGTAGGTCTCCCCGGGTCGCTCCAGGTCGCCGCGGGTCGCCCCTGCCGCGGCGGGTCGACCTTGCGTGGCGGCGCCGGCCGGCGCGCAAGGCCGCCGTGAAAGTCTGGCGCGCTCAGTGTGGCTCGCGAGGCGACAGAGGTCGGACGTGTGACGCTCTCGCTCCAGCTGCGGTGTCGCTGTCGGCGCATGGCGCGTGACTGTGCGGCGCGGACTGTGGTGTCGCATATACGGCGCGGAGAGGACGAATACAGTGGGGAGACGCAGACGGACAGACTGGGGGCCTGAGGTCGGCTCGCTCAGGCATGCTGCCCTGCTCAGGGCACGCAGAACATCAAAGTCGCAAGTAAGGCTGTGCTGTGTGTAACTTTGGTTGTTTGATCGTGACTGTCAGGCCTGGTACACAAAGAGGAGATCTGCTCTTGCCTGAATGGATCAGGTAGCAGCAGTGCCGGGGCCTTTTGTCGTCGCAACGTCCGATTTCCCCCGCGCAAGAACCACGTTACTGAATGAAGCCGGGATTGCATTGATGAATTTAACGGCGTTAATTTGCATTGGCCGTCATTGGCACAGTCACTCCGGCGATAACGCGGCCAGCAGTGGGGTGTTTTTGTGCAAGTTGGCAGCGTTAATTGTGTCAAGGTCATTGGTGCGCGGGTGGCTCTGGAGCATGCGGGCCCGTCCAGGCCGGGGCTGACTCGCCCAAGCTCGGATTCACGCCTGGGATCGCACGGGATTAGCTGTTGTCCGCCAGGACTTGCCGTTGCTTATTGCGGAATGGACTGTGTTTTGTGGTCATGGCCCATGAAGGGGCCATCCACTAGAGTCGGCTATGACACATAGGCGGCGGAACGGGGGGGGGGGGAGGGTACCGGGGCACCGTGCCCCCCCTGAATTTGCAAGGGGGGCACCCATATTAAAGTGCCCCCCCCCCTTAAATTTGGTATGGCTAAGGTTCATGATTTAGGTCTAATTATCAAATTTATGGAAACACATTTGTATAATGGCGTGATTATTTACGAGCGTAATAATGCAGGCCTGGCATTTCCGTTGAATAGGCCAGACGTTGCGTCAATATCATGCAGTGGTTTAGTGCACGACGGAAACCGCGCTAATACACATAATGCGCAGCTTAGACTTAACCCACGCCCCTCGGGTGGGGGGCAATATCTGCCCCCCCCCGGATTTTCTCAATAACTTGAGAATTATGATATATATTGACGTAAAACCTACAGTACCCTATGCTACATCAATTCGACGTCTTCTGAGGAAAAAAATCAATGAAATTGATGTACTACTTTGGAAGATAATGGCGTTTTAATGACGTCATTTCAAGCAATTTTTGGTGGAAAAACGATAAATGTTTGAAAAAACGTAGAAAATCGAGTTTTTATGCGCAAATGAGAAACGTAAAAGAAAACAATACATTTTCTTTAAAATGGCTATCTCAGATTTGTCAAATGTTGTTTTTTACCTCCACAAATTCAAAGCAAATCGGGAACATTTCCCAAAATAATTTTTTAAAGATATTAAAAAACGGAATATACAATAGAGAAACAAATATGGAAGATATCCAAACCAAATTTCAAAGCAATATCTTTTTTCACTGACTTATGGCTTCCTAAGTATAAGTAACTCATGACTTCATTTTTAAGTTGCGTTTTTTTATTCTTCTTTTAGCGAGCAGATAAAGACAAATCAACGCCACCGTTGTATGTATGTCTGTGACCAATCTAGTCCAGAAACATGCCTTTTTTATTTAGATTAATCAATTACAAATTTTGACCTTATGTAACCTGACCTTGACCTTATGAGGTTAGGTTGTAAAAATGGCTGTTTAATTATACGTGTAAAATAACCCATAAAACATATGTTGCATGACTTTCGTATATATTTTGCACATAGTGACCGTTTGTGACCTGACCTTGACCTTGACCTGTGCTTACAATTTCACTTTTGCTTATGTGATAGATGCATTATACCTTTGAGAGCACTTTGTGCATACATCATATTTCGTTATATATATATATATATATGTATATATATATATATATATATATATATATATATATATATATATATATATATATATATATATATATATATATATATATATACATATATATATATATATATATATATATATATATATATATATATATATATATATATATATATATATATATATATATATATATATATCGGCGCATATAGCCGTGACCAAGGACACAGCCAAGGGGGTGGGGCATAAGGCCATGCCCTGCCCCCCCCCCCCCTCCCCCGGTCAACAACATTTGGGCTGAGGAGTGAAATTTGATTCTACACTGACGTGCCCCCCCCCCCCCTGATAAAAAGCATGGCTACGTGCCTGGCCGCGACTCGAAAGTGCCCCCCCCCCCCCCCCCCCCCCCCTCCTGCCCAGAACCGTTCCACGGCCACTGCTATTGACACTGTCCATGTTTTTGCGTTTTGGGCTCGAGTAAATGTCACAAAGGCATAGCGGAGTTAAATGAGCGAGTTGCGAGCAAATATAAATCGACCACGTAAGTACACTTATTTAAACAGTATTGACCTCCGAGTTAAATAATTTGGGTTAACTACGTTGATAACACCAGACTTCTTATCACGGGTTCGTTCTACGCACATTCGCCGCCGTTCTGCGCCGTCTCTTTTCCAGCCAGATAACAGTTCTGCGGGCGGGTCCACCCAAGGTCGTATATTAAATCTGGTCTATTGACTGTGATCAGGCGACCGTACGGACCTGACCCCTCGCCCCTCGCTCCACCCCTCGCCACTGAGCTGCTGTGCAACAGGTGCACGCTGCGCCCGAATTTGGCGCACTGGAAGGTCGTCGAGCGGGCGGCGCGGCGCGCACCCTCCCGAGTCCTCTCCATTGTGGGTCAATCCGGGCCGGCCAAGGTCCACCCAAGGCCAGCTGAGCGAGGGTTACTCGCAGCCGCCGCCGCCGCCGCCGCCGCCGCCGCCGCGCCGCTGCTGCTCCTGCTGCTGCTGGCGTCACAGTGGTGGGCGGTGCACAGTGTCGTAAGCGGGCGAAAAAATGGCCAAAGCCCCTTGAGGTCGACCTTTCGATTTCTAACAAGTAAGGTAAGGATCAAAAGATAATTGTCCAAGGCATGATAGGATGACATTGATTTCCTCCAGAGTCCCTCGGTTTGAGCACAGCAACGGCTTAAAGTCAGTACTCTTGCCAGGCTGGCGAGGTCTACTGAAGTCGCCATTTCGTTTATCTGCTTGCATCCGTCGACCGACACTTCAGGTACAGGTACAGGTACACACACACACACACTTCTTCGACTACATATGGATTTTCGGTTGTTTAACGAAACTTAGTGGTATGCTGCTTCGTTTCCGAAGATAATTGCAGAATATCTCCACCAACTTTTGTGGGCCAACTTTTGTTAGGCTTGTTCTTTAATCGGAGCGGACAAAGATAGGAGTATATGCATGGATGCGTGTTTTGTAAGAGGATGTGGTTTTGGAAGCCGCTCAATCCATTTAATTTAATCCATTCATTCATCCATTTTTGCATTTCAGGGGATGATTTCGACTCACATATAGACGTGACTTCGATCCAGTGTCCCACGAGAAGGCATGCTATTCGGCTTAAAGGACTGGGAAACCACCGCCATGTCTGATTTGTTCCACCCTATACTACCACCATGTATCTGTTCCACGCTTTTAGAAGATAACGCTTCGCTTTCAACATATGCCATCACACCGATACACAAGCATCTGTGTCGTGTTTTTTTGCCACAGCCTAAGTCTCACTATAGGCCCAGGCAAAGGTGACTCGTGCCGCGGTTGTTTGTCATATTTGCACATATTAAGAATGGCCGATTGTTCCCCAGTGCAAAAGACATCGCTTCGACCGAACTTCAGTTGCATTCTTTATGTCAGCCTCGGCATTGCATTATGCATTGTATTAATTGATTTCAGTTACTTGGTCGGTAATCCAAATATTTCTCAGTCGCTTTAGTAATGTTAGTGCCGTGCTGGCCAGACCGGCATGAGGTGGCATGCAGCTGTGGCTCTTCTTATCAATTATTATACCGATATCACTAACAATACAGTGCTGCTTCATTAGTAAGTTAAGTCAATGCAACAACATTGCCGAGCTAGCTTTCAAGCCAGCTGAATACAGGTAAATTAAAAGTGCCCCCCCCCCCCCCATAACAATGGAACAACGCACGTCGCCAGTGGCGGATTCTAGTTTGGGGGGCAAAAATTTATCTCCGTTTCGTCAGCAAAAAGTTGTTGAGCAGGGGGGGGGGGGTATATCACGACTTTCCGGAACAAAAATCACAACCTCCCGAAACGGTTTGGGGGCAAAAACAAATGTTTGCCTACCGATTTTTCGTTTGGGTGGCAATTGCCTGGTTTGCCCTAGCGTAGATCCGCCACTGCACGTCGCCAGGTTTATTAAACACATTATAGGCCATAACAATGACGAAACCCACGTAGACAACTTTTTTCGTGTGCGTCTGCACCGGGCAGGGTTACTCACACCACAGTCACGAAAATAAACGCAGACAGCCGATTTTCACAGAACTCGATTTTCACTCATTCGCTGATGGTGAGTTGTGCCTCAGGGTGCCGCAACTGCCGCGGTAATATATGGCGCGATTCTCAGAAATCGTTCGTCATTATGGCTTGGCTCAAATATCAGCACGGCTGCTAATTGTCAAGGACTTGATGCCTAGACCCTATTTTTCCCCCGACCTAGTCGTTACGGAGACGCTACTGTGGGTACGAAGCATATCCACGAGTGCACGATTTATGGCCACCACCATGGCTACAAAGCGAGCCTTTTCCCTATCAAACCGTGTCCTCCATCGTTGTGCCCGTTGCCTCGTTAGACAACGTTATCTGCTAGATCTGCGGGGCTTGCACGCATGAGCGCGAGAGCGCTGCAGGTGCGTACGGCCTAACCGCTGCACGCTGACCTGGTTACGCGAGCAGCGGGCTCGAGGGGGGGGGGGGGGGGGGGGGGTCTGTGCGTGAAGTGAAGCCTCGCGATGCCTGACTGAGCCGAGCCGAGCCGAGTCTCGCCGAGCCGGGCAGAGCTGGGCTGAGCGACAGCAAGAAACCCTAGCTGGGTGGCCGGCTGGTGCCCCGAGGTAACACTAGTGATTCCCTCCGTCTCGTTACCCGTGCGGGAGACGCGCCGCCGGGCAGGGACTGGTGAGGAAACCCGAGACCAGACCATACTCCCCACCCCGCCCCGAGCTCCGTCTCGTTACCGCAGGGAGACGGGCAGAGACCGATGTCGGGACCAGCAGCAGGACCCGAGACCAGACCATACTCCCCACCCCGCCCCGAGTCCCGTCTCGTTACCGCAGGGAGACGGCCAGAGACCGATGTCGGGACCTGAGACCAAACCATGGCCGTGTTCTTTGCGTGAGGATCTCCGAGAACTGTGTATGGAGCCTTAAGCTATGGAGCTGTTGCCTCCCGTCCCCTCCCGAGCCCCGTTCCTTCCCGAGTCCCGTCCCTTCCCGAGTCCCGTCCCTTCCCGAGCCCCGTACCTTCCCGAGTCCCGTCTCCTCCCGAGTCCCGTCCCCTCCCGAGCCCCGTGGAGTTTTAGAAACTGTGATTCCTGTGTGACCTGCTACGGTAGACCCTTCTTTTCCAAGTCAATACAGACTACGATAACGGTGGCAGCCTCCAGATCTGCAGCCACCGTATCGTCTCAAATGTTTGGCGACTGCTGGGCGCTGGCCGCCTACTATATACTATATAGGGCGCCGACTATATCGCTTCGTATCGCCGTGTGTCTGACGTGTGACGTGTCCTGACTGATGTCTGACGTGGCCCTGGACGACGTGTGACGTGGCCTGACTGATGTCTGACGTGGCCCTGGACGACGTGTGTCTGACGTGACGTGGCCTGACTGATGTCTGACGTGTGACGTGGCCTGACTGATGTCTGACGTGGCCCTGGACGACGTGTGTCTGACGTGTGACTCTGTGTTGCAGGAACGGCCCAAACGGAGCAGTCTGCCCTTAGCAGGTCAGTCGGACGCACGAGCAAGGACGAGCGGTGCTTATAGTTTACGGGGACTTAGACTTGTGCTTATAGTTGCGAGGACTTGGATTTGAGCGGTGCGTATAGCTATCGCTGCTTGAGCTCCGCGTGTCATCGCACCCCCTAGTCCCTACACTCATGATTTGGCAGTTGGCACTGAGGTCAACAACACTGTTTGGCAATTGTTCGGCAGTTTGGCATAATGGTTTGGCATAAATAGTAATAGTGGAGTTGTCCATTCCGGTTCGTCATCGACTCACGTGTCACGTGACTCGTAGGTCAGGTGTAGATCCGCCTATATAACATAGTATTGTATTCCTATTTCATTCACTGATGCAACACTATTCAAAAGGTGCGATATTGTCTGATATTACATTATCCTGTCGGGACTCGGGACAGTTCCAGACAGTTACATTCCCGACCGTTTTATTTGATGTGGTTACATGACGCGGTTCGCAGAAATGTTCACTGTTATAATACCATATGTTAAAATGACACTGCAGTATCGCAGTTGTGTTCACAGCGACCGTAAGAAGCGTTCCAAAACTCCTACTCAGGTGTCACACCTTTCGATAGGACATTCTGTAACCATGGTTACATTTTCCTGGGCCTTATAGAGCGCGACCCACTTATGTCGATGTCACGTCGCATCACCAACCAGTCACCTACGATGGTCGATTTGCGCACCTTCAACAACCCGTTAACACCCCAACATGTCAACGACGCGCGAAAAATGCCGCCTCATGTTGGCACCGGACCACGCTTCACGACGTCACGCTTCGTGACGTCACGCGACCGGTGTCAGCGGGTGTCAGACCGGTGTCAGCGGGTGTCAGCGTGTCCCACGAGCCGAATGAATCCTTCCAAATTCAGTCCGCGACGGGCCGTGGGCCCCAGCTCTGGTGGCCTGCCGGTGGTAACGGCGTCCCGCCCGCGGGGACCGCTATTGACTGGCTCGAGACGCCTCGCAAGGACAGAGCCAAGGCAGAAGTGAAGCAAATACACCAAATTCCTGCAAAATTGCTTATTTCGTTTAGGAAAAACACCTGATTCGTCCTGGGGCATGCATCTATCGACGACTTTTGAGGACCGCAAAATCTAACAAAAGTGTAACAAATTCCGTCGATCTTTTCACCCCGGAAGCCTGGCATGCCAAGGTGATGCCTTGAGCCGCCATTGCTCGCCGGAATCACACATATCACAACCAGCCGAGCTGTCGACATCACAGCCAGCCGAGCTGTCGACATCACAGCCAGCCGAGCTGTCGACATCACAGCCAGCGAGCTGTCGACATCACAGCCAGCCGAGCTGTCGACATCACAGCCAGCCGAGCTGTCGACATCACAGCCAGCGAGCTGTCGACATCACAGCCAGCCGAGCTGTCGACATCACAGCCAGCCGAGCTGTCGGCATCACAGCCAGCGAGCTGTCGACATCACAGCCAGCCGAGCTGTCGACATCACAGCCAGCCGAGCTGTCGACATCACAGCCAGCCGAGCTGTCGACATCACAGCCAGCCGAGCTGTCGACATCACAGCCAGCCGAGCTGTCGACATCACAGCCAGCGAGCTGTCGACATCACAGCCAGCGAGCTGTCGACATCACAGCCAGCCGAGCTGTCGACATCACAGCCAGCCGAGCTGTCGACACGGGAGCCCGACATCACAGCCAGCCGAGCTGTCGACATCACAGCCAGCCGAGCTGTCGACATCACAGCCAGCCGAGCTGTCGACATCACAGCCAGCGAGCTGTCGACATCACAGCCAGCCGAGCTGTCGACATCACAGCCAGCCGAGCTGTCGACATCACAGCCAGCCGAGCTGTCGACATCACAGCCAGCCGAGCTGTCGACATCACAGCCAGCCGAGCTGTCGGCTGCTGGGTGTCGGCACGGGAGCCCGACAAGAAGGCCCCCGTGCCGCCATGCGGCTCGGTCGATCAACTGCGCTCCTGGGTCGATCAACTGCGCGTTTTGCCATGCATCGGGCCGTTTTCAGTGCGGTGGGACACCGTGTTTCAACAGGCTCGACACCACCTCGTCCCAAGGACACGAAACACAGCCGCTCGGAGGCTTTGGCAAACATGCAGAGAGTGAAACAGCACGGGGCGCTGTGAAATTAACGAGACAGTGAAATACCATGGCATTTGTCTGCATTGTCGCAGGGTTTTAGTTTTCCCTTCCTGCAACGCACTGAAAATTGAGTTCGCTCGGTTTGGCTGCCGTCACATTCCAGCTTGTCTTCTACCAAGGTGATACAGCTTGTGGCTGTCTGCAAATCCAGTATCCACATATAACCAACGAGTTTATCCAGCTGACTAAACCCCACCATCGCTGGCCGCCCGTCTCTCTCCAGTTCACCAGTCACTCGTCCATCGACTGCCCCCAGCGACGCCTGGTGGCGACCTTGGCCGCCAAGCGGAGTCCGTGACATTGTAGCCATATTTTATTAGGCCGCGCCGGGATTTAGGGCAGGGCCGCCGGGTTAGGTGCGCGCGCACGGGTGACAGGAACGGGTCGTGTGCGGGGCGGCGCGAGCCAGACCGGCTTTCACTCTCATCCTGCGGCGAAGCGCTGGCAGTTCACAGTAGAAAACCCGGCTAGTGAAGAGCGAGAGAGGGGGAACGCAAGCATCTCACCTGCCACAATCACGCATGCCCAACTGATGACGATCCGATGTGACGGGTTCGTGAAATCCACGCGAAATCCTTGCGAAATCCGCGCGAAATCCTCGCAAAATTCACGCGAAATCCATGCGAAATCCTCGAGGTATCCCTCGCCAGCTGGCCATGCCGTCTTTTGGGGAATATTAGCCACGGCGCCTTGACCCATTCTGTAATCGGCGAGCGGCTCCGCGCAGAGGGGCTGCTCGCAGCTCACAGCGGCCCTCGCGGCTCGCCAGCTGTGGCCCCACTATAGCCGCCGCTGGGAACCACTGACGTCGGTGGCGGCCAGACACTGCACGGCGGCGGTTCGGCCAGCAGAGGGACGCCGCTCGTGCGGGGAGCAGCGAGCGGACAGCGCGTGGGTAGCCGTCACGACACTCATGGCCGGGCTCCTGTCGTCAGGCGGGCTGTGGGGGGAGAGAGTTCCAGTCACTGGGTCACAGTCACCGGGTCACGGTCAGTTCACACCGGCCGGTGACTGGCTGTTCACTGTCCGCCGCGTCTAAGAATCAACAAGGGTGCGAATGGCAGACCGGTGGCGGTGTTCTTCTCCAATGAATGACCGGTGAAGAGCAGTGATGAGCGATGACGAGCGGTGACACCGGTGACAACTGTGAAGCCGGGGATACCAGTGATGGTTCGGGATGGTTCGCTCTGCTCCGGACCTTGCCCGCGGCCGGACGCCCCGATGCCGCGCTCCGTCGCAGCAGCCGTTTGTAGGTCGTGTCCACTCCCGCCGCTCTGACGTCATCATGTGCAGAGGCGGGCTGAGCCCGGCAGGACGCGGGAGGGACAACGTGGCGTCATCACTTTCAACGTCCTCTTTCGTCGGACAGGAGACACCTCCGTTCATGTAGAATAAATACAACGCGTGTATTTACTTAACAGCTATGACAGCGTAACGCTGGAAAGTAAGTCAACCGGGACCTGAAACTGCGCTTCTGTCACGAGGTTACACCATATTGCTACGTAAACTACGTTGCCGACATATATCTAGATCAGCATTTCGCGCACTACCCTGCACCACCTCCGACTCCGTGCCGTCTGATCTATGCGACTGAGTTCGTTTGACTGACTGCGTCTGAGTAGGTCGCGCGCCTCTCAGCGGCAGCTCGGTCTTTGACAGCCCATCTCAGCCTGACGCTGCAGCTGGGGTCGCCGTCAGCCGATTGCCAGTCCCGCTTCCACGAACCAAGAGGACGCCGTCCCTCGCAAAAAGGCCCGGCAGAGGGTCGCCTTTGTGGCCGAATTCGTCATCACGGCGTGTTGCCAGACCTTGACTGGTGGCGCACACGTGCGTAACGCAAAGTTTTCCGTGTTTTTTTCTCTCCGATGACGGAAGGTTTGGTTTCGAACCCAGGGCCAACGCCGAGCGTTGTCCCGACCCTCCTCACTTCCACCACCGCCGCCTCCCTCGCCGAAGGCTATATAACAAGGTAGACCATTCCGGCAAAAAACAGGGTCTCAAGGCCTCTGATTGGTCGATTGTCGTGACGTCAACGGTACATGACTTTTGCTAGCCGGCATGATCAGTGTGCAAAATCCCATTGGGATCCCCTCTAACTCGAAAACTAAAAAGGCTAGCAAGACGCAGAAGACAGTGTTCGAAAGCTCTCTACAAGGCCATTCGAAGTTACTTCGGGTATTATTTGGCTCAGGTTAATATTGTGGTCACCAGAGGTCATCAAAGGTCACATTTGCCAAGTGAAGGACTGCTCTAGAAGCCCCAAAATATCTCGGGAACTATGAGAGCTAGTACCAAACGGAAAAAAGCAATCGAAAGCTCATGAAAATTAAAATCGCAATAATTGTACTCAAATGTAAGCTCAATTCAACAGTTTAGGCCCCAGGGGTTACCAAAAGTCACGAGGACATTTTTTCCAAAACGTTTTTCATCAATAACTTTGTATTGGTTAGACATCTAGTAATTATACAACTATCGTGTTCGTCTCGTAAAGGCGCTTCGAAACAACATATTAATGGTGACCTGGTTAGGTCAACTAAAAAAATGACCTCAGGTCAAGGTCATTTGGTGACCCGTGTAGGTCATGTTGCATATGGGGCGACGCGACTCGACGAGATAAACACAGTGGTGCCATTTGCACGTCTCTATCTTTATGCTATCAAGCGTTATTGGCAAAAAGGTGCTGGTGACCTGAGATGACCTCAGCCGACCTTGCAGAGGTGAGAGGTCACTGAGCAACAATTTCACCTGGGTCATCAATAATGAGCTAAAATAGCATGATTATGAAAAGATTGGCCTGATCCAATACATATTATCTGAAAAGGAAGCATTTGTATATTTTCCCAAATTGACTTATAATGGGAGGTCACGAAATTGGCCGGACCTTAGGTCACCGATACACAACAAATCCTAGATAAACGAATTGTAGGTACTTATGACCTGATGAAATCCTGCAAGTTCCAAATTTATCGGACAAACACTGGCTTTGGCACGACCACAAACATTTTTGGAGGTAAGGTCACTTGACGTGACCTGGTGACCTGACTTGAGACGACCTGAAGTTAAAACTTTCACACAATGTGGGAAATTGATGCACACATAGCCGTGCCAAATTTGCTGCGCGCCGCTGTTTTCTCGCTATTCTCGAGAAACCTCAGGGGTGGTCAAAGGGACGCCCCCACTAGATCTCCTCGGATTTAGGCCACTATATTTTGCTGGGCCTCTAAATGGTCGCAAAAAACGTCGGACAGGCCCATGTTGAAGTCTCAGACCTTCCGAGGGCCCCCTCAGGCCTACCGAGGGCCACCGTCAGGCCGAATGAGGGCCCATCAGACCTATACCGAGGGCCCCTTCAGGCTTACCGAGGGCCCCCTCAGGCCAACTGAGGGCCTTCTGTCGGTCTTAGAGGGCCCTTAGGCTGGCTGGGGGAACCTCGAGGCCCCCGCCAGCATTTAGCATTTGGCTCCCCCATTAGCAAATTTGGCACGGCTATGTGTGCATCAATTACCCACATTGTGTGAAAGTTTAACTTCAGTTCACCTCAAGTAGGTCATCAGGTCACGTTCAAGTGACCTAGTTTGTGGTCGTGTCAAAGCCACAATGTTTGTCCGATAAATTTGAAACTTGCAGGATTTGATCAGGTCATAAGAACCTACAATTAGTTTATCTCGGATTTTTGTTTATCGGTGACCTAAGGTCAGGTCAATTTCGTGACCTCCCCATTATACGTCAATTTGGGAAAATATACAAATGCTTCCTTTTCAGAGAATATGCATTGGATCAAGCCTTACAGAATCATGTTATTTTAGCTCATTATTGATGACCTATGTGCAATTGTTGCTCAGTGACCTCTGCAAGGTCGGCTGAGGTCATCTCAGGTCACCAGCACCTGTTTGCCAATAACGCTTGATAGCATAAAGATAGAGACGTGCAAATGGCACCACTGTGTTTGTCGCGTCGAGTCGCGTCACCCCATATGCAACATGACCTACCTGGGTCACCAAATGACCTTGACCTGACGTCAAATTTTGAAGTTGACCTAACCAGGTCACAATTAATATGTTGTTTCGAAGCGCCTTTACGAGACAAACACGATGTTGTTAAAATTTATGTTATATGTCTAACCAATAAAAAGTGATTTATGCAAAACGTTTTGGGAACAAATGTCCTCGTGACCTTTGGTGACCTCTGGGGCCTAAACCCTCTGACCACCTGAGCTTACATTTAAGTAAACTGTGTCGATTTGAATTTGCATGAGCTTTCGATTGTTGTTTTTTTCGTTTGTTACTAGCTCTCATAGTTCCCGAGATATTTGGGGGTTTTCTAGAGCAAAGTCTTTTACTTGGAAAATGTGACCTATGGTGACCTCAATATTGACCTGAGCCAAATAATACCCGAAGTGACTTCGAATGGCCTTGTAGAGAGCTTTCGAACGCCGTTTTGTGCGTCTCTAGCCTTTTTAGTTTTCGAGTTAGAGGGGATCCCAATGGGATTTTGCACGCTGATCATGCCGGCTAGCAAAAGTCATGTACCGTTGACGTCACGACCAATCACAGGCTGGTATTGGATGGGACCCTCCCGCGGAATGCTGGAGGTGCCGGAGTGAGCCCCCTGCCGCCGCCGCTGCCGCCGCCGCTGTCGGCCGGAGAGCGGGGTGGCCATGGCCGAGGCGGCTGACATTGGTACCACTTCTATCTCTCGAAGTGGGTCACTGCCGCGCCGTTCATGGCCACTCCGTTACCAAATCGGCCCGGCGGCGGTGGCGGCGGTGAGCGAGAGGCCCCGCATGGTGCTGGCGGCCGCCGGCGACCCAACCCAGCCACAGCATGTCTGAGACTGGAGTTGAGGGGGCCGATAGGGCTCAGGGTCTGAGGGGGCTGAGGGGTCTGAGAGGGCTGAGGGGTCTGAGGAGGCTGAGCGGCCGAAGGGTCGAGAGGCTGAGGGGGGGGGGACGCTCATGGAAGTGAAGGTTTCGGAGGACGCTAAGATCCGCCTAATTCCTTGCTGCATCTTACAAGGGTGGTGGTGACGTCAAAGTGAAATAACCCGCTAAGCTTTAAGCGCTTTAGCCAGTATTCTTCTGATTTCGTGTTTGACTCGCTCTTCCTCCCGAAAAGATCCGCTAAAATGTCAAGGTCAGCTACACTTGTGCTTCAATAGACGTCACAAGCTGTTGAAAGTATGATGGTGTTTTTATGGTGTTTGCCTCAAACTTAGTGACCGTTGTTTTTTTCGCTATGTGAATTCTCAATTACAGACGTCTTATCTGTAAAATGATCAGAGTGAAACTGAGTGGGATTTGCACTAGCTGTCCCGAATTTAAAGGAAATAGTTCACCTTCAACATGGGGTTTTTAACTGAGATAGCAGTTTTGTAGTCCGTGTTGGGAAACCCATATCTGCAAGTTGTCTCGACTGAACAGACTCTCCAGCCGAATATATTTGATTTTTTTGGCGAAGGAATACGAAAGATTGCGGTGCTTACGATAGCCTGTGCAGAGGCTATACAATCAGCCAATCAGCTTGCAGCTGCAGTTGGGCGCCTTATACTGTGCTAGCAAGCGAACCGGCACCGGCACTTCTCTAATGCGAGTATATCCTTACGCGACTACTTTCGAATCTGATTGACTGAGCCATTTTTTTCGTTCGCGTGATGTGAGGGCCCTAACTCAGTATATGGATATAGTTTTGATAAAATTAATAATTTAACTACCTTCTGTCCTGAATCGGCGCGACGTATGGCCATTTTTGACAATATATAAAGAAATTGTATTTCAAAATATAATAAAATCGTGTTTGGAAGTACAAATCCAGGGTGGACTATTTCCTTTAAAGGGTATTGCCACTTCGCAGGCCAATATGGAGTTTTTGGTGTGTATCGGCAGATTAAGCGTGTCCGATTTCACCTGCAAAATTTGGGTCCCGAAACTCGCCTCCCCCACCCCATTAGATACAACAAAAAAATGCACCACTCATGATTGGCACACATTCGTAAAATTGGAGTCGTCAGTCGCCTCATCACTATTTAAAATCACTTCTTTGGTGACTATGATTTGCTTTTGAATATTGCAAACTCAACATCACCATTCAGTCAGTGCACTTTAAAATAAAAATGCGTATACAGTTAATTATATTTTCAACAAGCATAGCTTCTTTCATAATAAAACATGATTAAAACAGCAAGAATGGCTATGGCTCGGCTTTGGGGCCGTAGGAGATGTGACCAATACCTTATAACACAAATATACTTTTCAAGGTCAAGTCTCGGCGAATTCGGACGCTTCGGCTTTGGGCGGGCGCCAATTTCACAGCCAAACTGGATGAGAGCAGCCATCATGAATCTAGTACTGAGCAGAGCTGGGACCAACGTTTTGGAGTCGGGAAAAAAAATCGATACCCTACCTTAGGTGCTGCAGGAGCAAGCTTGAGCATACACGATTGTTGATACCCACCATTCATTTAAGTTGCTTTTTAGAAATCCTTCGTGGGTGTCAATATCCCTTTAAGGACATAAAGACATAAAGACATAAAAGAAAAGTGCAACAAAGAGCCTCTTGGGCCCATCCGAGGTTGCACCCTGCACCCCCCCCCCCCCCCCTCCACCAGTCTCGTCCCTTCAAATCACCTTACTCTACCTGCATAAAAGAAGGCTAATCCCACGAGTATTTATGAACTAATCCCTTCTCTGTAAAGTATTTATATAATCTAATTTTGAAGGAAGCAAGTGTCACTGCATCAGCGACATCCCCTGGTAGCATATTCCAATGTCCTACAACCCTTCTACTGAAAAATGACTGTCGTAGCCTAGTCCTACTTTGTTTCATAATGAGTTTATGCTGATGACCTCTACCTCGATTTTCCCTATTGAACTCAAACATACCCTTTAAATATCCAGAATGCTGACTATTTACAAATTTGAAGACTTCAATTAGATCTCCTCTTAGCCTTCTATATCTAAGTGAAAACATACCCAATTTCTTTAATCTATCTTCATAAGGTAAACTACCAAGACAATTAACCATTTTTGTTGCCCTTTTTTGAACTCTTTCTAACAACCAGCAATCTTTCTCATATGTTGGAGACCAGGCTTGTACACAATACTCCAAATGTGGTCTAACGTATGCACAATACAGTTTTGTTATTACCTTTTCACTCTTGTAGGAAACATTTCTGTTAATGGCCCCTAGCATTCTAAGTGCCTTTTTCCTAGCTTCTACAACCTGGTCTGACGCTGATAGTCTATTGTTTACCACGACACCTAAATCTCTTTTCTTTTCAATCTGCTCCATTTTCTGCCCACCCATTTTATACCTATGTTTACTGCTAACCCGTCCAGCGTGCATAATCTTACATTTACTCAAATTGAATTTCATCTGCCATGCTTCAGACCACTCAACTAGCTTGTCCAGATCTGATTGAAAACATCCTGATCATGTTTTCCTCTAATAATCCTGACAACTTTTAGATCGTCTGCAAATTTCAAGACTTTGCTGTCTATACTGTTCTCAATTGCATTCACAAATATTATAAAAAGCAATGGGCCCAGGACTGAGCCCTGTGGAACCCCACTGAGAACCTCCTTCCATTGTGATTGGCACCCATTCAATATAACCCTTTGCTGGCGTCCTGAAAGCCACGTTTCTATCCAATCCAGAATCTTGCCCCTGATCCCATGAATTTTAAGTTGCAACCCCAGTCTTGTATGGGGGACTTTGTCAAATGCTTTACTGAAATCAAGAAAAGCTACATCTAGCTGTTTACCCCGATCAAAGCTATCTGTTGCAACATCCAAAAACTCCAGAAGATTAGTTAAACAAGAACGGCCCTTCCCAAAGCCATGCTATGTATCCTTGATGAGTTCATTTTGCTCCAAGAATTCAACAATCTTATCTTTGATGATTGATTCAAGCACCTTGCAGACTAATGAGGTCAGACTAACCGGTCTATAGTTTTCCTCTTTACTTCTATCTCCCTTTTTATGAATAGGAACAACATTTGCTCGTTTCCAATCAAGTGGAATTTTACTATCTGCGAGTGATTTAGAAAATATTATGGCTAATGGAACCGACAACTCCCTTTCAGATTCTCTTAAAAGTCTAGCATGGATTTCATCAGGTCCTTCTGCCTTGTTAGGCCTTACT
The DNA here is from genome assembly GCA_036785665.1 of Chirona hameri. Taxonomy (NCBI): domain Eukaryota; kingdom Metazoa; phylum Arthropoda; class Thecostraca; order Balanomorpha; family Balanidae; genus Chirona; species Chirona hameri. Next base: position 41,550 of record JAXIVJ010002909.1, read on the forward strand.
TTCTTTAGATATTCTAGAACAAGTTCACTACTTATGCCACCTAGCTCTCCTATAGTCTCCTCTGTCTCTAGCTCTGGCTGAAGTGCTGCAATACTACTCTGGTCCTCGATAGTAAAGACAGATTGAAACTGATCATTAAGCACTTCAACCATTTCACTGTCCTTGCTAACTAACACATCATCTACCTTAAATGGACCTATATTTTTGGAAACTGTACTGAACTTATAAAAACTGAAGAACTTCTTACTATCTGCATTACAATGTCTAGCTAAATCAAGTTCCTTTGCCCTTTTAGCTGCTCTGACCTTTTTCTTAACTGAATTTCTTGCATTCTGGTAGGCCTTCTGATTTATATCTAGTGAAGATCCCTTCAAAATGCCAAATGCACTTCTTTTAGCTTGTATAGCACTCCTTACTTTTGGGGTAAGCCAAACTGGTTTGCCCTTGGTTCTGTTACGTTTGTGCCTGAGGGGTATATGCCGATTCTGAATTTGGCTTAATCTAGCTTTGAAAACATTCCAGGCCTCACATGCATCTAAACCTGCCAACTCAACGTTCCATTTTATCTGTGCGAGGTCATTTCTAATACCATCAAAATCAGCCCGGCTGAAGTTTGGAACCATAATAAGGTTATCTGTGGGCCTCATTTCTGATGAGATATTGAATTTAACCATATTGTGATCACTGGTTCCTAGACCTGCACAAATACTTATGTCACTAACTAGATCACTGTTGTCTGAGAATACAAGGTCTAGAATGGAGCAATGTCTGGTTGGCTCTGTTACAAACTGATGCATGAAAAGCTCCTCTTCAAAGATTTGCCTATACAACCTACACTCATTTGTTTCCTCTGCTATACTTTCGTATCCTCTTAAGTTAAAATCTCCCATAATAAGACACTGAGCCCGAAAGTTCCTACGTATTTCCTAACAAATATCTTGGTCTGTTTCAGCTTGGGAGTTCCTTGGAAGATTCCCTGGTCTGTAAAATGCACCTATCCTCAACCTTCCTCTGTTTCCTGTACCAATTTTAATGTCAAGCCAGATTGATTCTACTTCTTTTACTTTACTAGAATCATCAACTCTAGTAGTGCAGTACAAGCTATTTACATATACAAACACTCCGCCCCCCTGCCGTGATTCTCTGCAGTATGAGAACATGTTATACCCTTGCAACTCGAAATCCTGTAGCCTATCCCTATTATACCCCTCACTAACCCATGTCTCGGTTACACAAATCATATCAGGCTTTTCAAGGGCAACATAACACTCAAACTCATCAAATTTAGACCTAATACTTTGGACATTCAGCAACACACATGTGATCTTATACTTCGAGCTGACTCTACTAATTCTGAGGGAATTATGATCTACTGTCCTATTCTGACATGAACTTCTACCAATGCTTACTTCCTGATGCCCTAGTACTAGCGTCCCCGACCCCCCCCCCCCCCCCCCCCCCTCCTACCTAGTTTCCCTGAATGACACTTCTGTAGGCATCTCCCAAAGCCCTTGCCCCCTCATCCGATAAGTGAAGCCCATCCTTCATATAGTACCTACGCCACTCATAGAACTGATCCCATAAGTCTACATAACTAAGCCCCATAGCTGAACATAAGTTCTGAACTGAGCTGTTCACAGACAGAGCTCTCGAGTACCACTCCTCACTGGCTCCACAGCGAGGGAGGATGCCAGTCACAATGACTGGTTTCTTGGACTCCTTCAACCTCTGCAGCAGGCTCCGGTACTCCGCTACTATTCTCACGTAGCGCCTTAAATTCCCACCTTTGTGAAAGTTGTCGAATAACACTTAATTGTATGTCTACATGTCAGGCGAGGTCAGCTGAACATGTTCGTTGAACTTCTTCCGAAAAAAAATGTTTATCTTGGAAGATATTCAACTTTTAGTTTTAAGCAGAAAGTTGGGTTGGTGACGTCATGATTTTGTTTTAATAACAGGGAAATCCTGTGTGCTGCCAAATGTATGGCACAATGTTTTGTCGACATCTATTGCGCAGAAAAGCGAACCACCCGGTGACTAGATTGGCTTAGTTTGCGAACCACCCGGGGATCGAGAAATGAAGGACGAAAATATTCCAAGACTGACCTTAAAACAAGTCGACTATCATTACCAGTTGGGTAGAGACGACGCTGTCGGTTTAGACTAGAGACCCTATTCAAATATACATGGGCCTTATTTTTTACAGATGTCAAAATCAAACTCGAATATCTTTTTGATTAGATCATTGTGGTTGTTTTAACTGCTACCATACTTAATTGCAATGCCAAGTCATCAAAATGGCTATCTCAACTAAAATATAATGTTAAGGTGGGATAGTCCCTTTAACATAAGAAGAAACAATATGCGGGATGAACAACTAACAGTGACTATAGTGAGGTGGCAATAACGCTGGCAATTAGGTATATCCACTAATAAGTTCAAACCACCTACACCCGTGAGCCGCACGTGCGCGGCTGCTGGTACTGGCTACACACGGTACAGAATGTAATGTCAGCGGCGGCGGCATGGCCTTTCATCTGACCACAAGCGCGGCAACCTTTGGTCTCGGCCTCGCGTATCGATCTCATACAACACGGCTGGCTGGCGGCGTGCTGCTGCTGCCGGGGAGACCAGCTCACTGCCGGGCAGTGGAAAAATCGATAATAACTCGCTATACGATTGCGGAAGCCTTCGGATTCATGCTTCGAAATACAATACATAGGAAGCATTTGTTTATCCCGGAAACAGGACGTGTAGTTCTCGGAGGCTTTAGAAAATACAGAATATCCGTGTTTTTCATATTACTCGCGTACCCGGAACATCCAGAAAATGTGCTTTGAAAAGGTCAATTTTTAGTTCTACTAATTTTTAGGAAAAAAACTCGTTTTTTCGTTTTCGTTTCAGTACCAATTAAGGAATCATTTAAACATGCTTGTCTTTGAAAAAATGTCGTGAGCCTGGCTAATAAATCAAGAGATGACAATGTTTAATTACGAGTAACTATTTTGTTTTGGCAATTGTTTTAAGAAAGGCCAAGGTCGGGTTGGCCCTCCAATGGATCCGTCAATATTTTACATCCTAAACTCATAATTTCCCGTAACCGTGTAGAAAGTTTTTCTCGATTTTTCCACCCCTGCTTCCGGTAACGACCGTCGGCACATTGTAGCACACGTGCCGTGTCTATCACTCCGTAACCTCACACATCCACGGCCACCCGGCGCTCCATTAACGCTGGCAATTAGCTTAATAATGAGTCGGCGGCATCGCTCCTCGCTGCTTCTGCGCCACTCTCTGTCGCTATTGCGTCACTATACGTCGCTCTACGTCGTCTCCACCCTCCCGCTCTCCGTTCGCAGCCAGCTCGCCAATCAAAACACGAATCAGTGCGCCGGGCGACCGGGCGGTCAGATGTAATTGCAACCTGAGCCCAGGCTGGTACCCAGACTGGCGGCGGACGGACGTGGCGATGGCAGGTGGTGGGGGGTCTCTAGGGAGGCACAGCGCCGCCCGTCAGCGTGGCGGTCACGCGGAACGACCGTTGGAACGGGTGTGATAGAGGATGGCTTTCTCCGCGTCCATACTGGGAAGAGTGTTGAGCTGATGACCGGTGATGACTGGATCAGCTTCCCTCCAGCATACTCCGGCACATACTCGCAATGAAGGCACAGTCCATTCCTGATGACAAACTTAAACTTACAATCTGAACTTAAACAAACTTAAACAATCGAATCCCTTAACAACCGAACCTCGCTTCTCATTTTCTTACAACAATTTTATCTTTTCCCATCGTCTTTCAATTCAGTCTTCCAACCACCTCAAAGGAAGACATTTCTCCTCTGCTCGCCATAGACATCACACACCACCTCCTCAGCCAGTGTCTACCGGCACCTCCTGAACCTCATCGTCTACCGGCACCTCCTGAATCTCATCGCCTACCGGCACCTCCTGAATCTCATCGTCTACCGGCACCTCCTGAATCTCATCGCCTCCTCCCTCATCACCGCCCCCTGCCCGCTCCACTGCCACCAGCACCACGTTATCCCCACGCACAAACAGCTGACGCGCGTGGCGCCGCGCCGTTTCGAACACCGGCCTCCGTTCGGAGCGGCGAGACCGAGGCAGCTCGAGCAGAGCCATGTGCGCAGTCAGCCGCGCCACCTCGGGGTCTTCCTCCGCGGCCTGGCGCGAGATTGGAGTCGAGGTTCGAGACGCGTCCCGACCAGAGCCCCGACCTGCACTGCTCGATCGCCCCGGAGAGCGGTCCCGGGGGCGATCCAACGCACGAGACGGGCGGTCCGACGGGCGGTCCGGGGGCCAAGACCCGTCGTCCCGCGCCCGCGTCGCACCGGTCCGCAGACGGGGTTCGGTGGCCTGACTTGACCGTGCCCGCTGACCTGGCCGCTGGCCTTCCTGCTGGCGTTCCCGGTGGCCTGGCCACTGACCTCCCGATGTGACCCCAGCACCTCCCGCCGCCGGCCGGTCCTCGCTAACCAGTACTCTGTCCGGGTCACCTGAAACAAACCAAGACAGTCGTTAGTTAACGTCAGTGGCGGACACATCAGTGACGGACACGTCAGTGACGGACACGGCAGTGGCGGACACATCAGTGACGTCGTTAGCTAGCGTCTCCGCTCGCTGCCGGCATTACTCGCTGTTCGCGTCTTGCCAGACATAAGTATCTAACCTCGCCCGCCCCGCTCAGCGGTGCTGCACTTGACTCTGTAAACCACAGTGCCTGACTCCGGCACCTCTGCCTCGCCTATCGCCGGCCAGTGCGACACCGCTGTGGCGCGGCTGTAGCGTGGCGCGGCCGCGACAATCTCAGTGCGGCTCCCTGTCCGAATTCATTTCCTATCTTCACACATCTCGCTACTCGCTCGTCTCTTCGCTCTCAGTGCCGGCTTACCCCGCTATGCCCCGGTCAGTCCCCGACTCACCACACATACCCATCCACCCCACCTCCCACCGCCTCAGAGCCATCCCTCAACACCCCCACCCCACCCCACCCCACCCCACCCCCACCCCCACCCCACCCCACCCCCACCCCCACCCCACCCCACCCCAACCCAACCCACCCCAACCCCACCCCCACCCCCACCCCACCCCACCCCACCCCCACCCCCACCGCCACCGCCACCGCCACCCCCACCCCCACCCCACCCCACCCCACCCCACCCCACCCCACCCCACCCCCACCCCCACCCCCACCCCACCCCCACCCCCACCCCCACCCCCACCCCCACCGCCACCGCCACCGCCACCGCCACCGCCACCGCCACCGCCGCCGCCGCCGCCGTCCACCATCTGGCGGCCGCAGCACCGCAGATAAGACACCGCGCATAGCGAGCGGCTGACAGCGGCCACACGCACACACGCACAGCGGCGCCGGGGTCAGTGTCCGCGGGCGGCGGCCTGCAGACCACACATAAACACACAACGCCCACCGGGGACGGGTCGTGAGACGGCTCGGCCGCCACCGCTGCCAGCGCTGCCAGCCCTGCAGAGGGTAATGGAGTAGGCTGCTGGCTGGCTGGCTGGCTGGCTGGCTGGCTGGCTGGCTGGCTGGCTGGCTGGCTGGCTGGCTGGCTGGCTGTCTGGCTGTCTGGCTGTCTGGCTGTCTGGCTGTCTGGCTGTCTGGCTGGCTGGCTGGCTGGCTGGCTGGCTGGCTGGCTGGCTGTCTGTCTGTCTGTCTGTCTGTCTGTCTGTCTGGCTGGCTGGCTGGCTGGCTGGCTGGCTGGCTGGCTGGCTGGCTGGCTGGCTGGCTGGCTGGCTGGCTGGCTGGCTGGGTCTCTGGTTGGATGGAGGGCCCCAGACAGATGGAATATATCGTGCACCACGACACAGCGCGGTGGGTGGGGGAGACCACTGACCAGGTTCGGTTCAGAATGGACTACTGACCAGGTTCGGTTCAGAATGGCGGTGCTGTGTTGTAGTGTGCGCGTTGCGAATTGATGGCGATGACCTGGGCCTACGGCGGCCTCAACTGGCGGTAGTATCACGTCTTTGACAAAATAGCGAGTCAATATCAGCGAGCTTCTTTTCTCGGAGGACCCCAGTGTCACCGTACACGGCCTTTGCCTTACCAAAGCCGTTCACATAACAATCTTACTAGCTCATACGCTAGTTCCTTTCCTTTGCTCGTGTATGATCTCTCAACTACGATCCAAATTACGAGTACCAAAACTGATTATACTCCCACCAATGATTGCACGCATCTCAGAGATGGATTGTCTGGCAGTGCGGGATGTAAATGTATCTTCCGAGACAAATGGGTTGTCAGATAGTGCCTGGAAACAATCATGAGCTGCCTCTGCCCGCACCGAACCATGAAACGGTAGGCCTCGTGGCAATACTTTCTGGAGCATTAGATTATTTCAATCTCACAAACTGTCGGCATAAGTCGACTATGCCATGTTTGGTCATCCCGTATCTATTCAGGTCATGGTTGCTTCTCTTCGCCGGCAAACTGGTTTTGCCTCATTTTCCTCCCCCTTCCAGTTATTCACGTGGTAGCACACGTGACACTGGGCCTACCAGCGGACATGTGAGTGTCTTGCACAGTCTGCAATGATGTGCAGTTCTCGCCATGCACTGTTACTGCAGCCCAACACGCTACCAGGAAATGCTAAGCCACCACGTCGTCGACATTGCGACACAAACGTACGATTGTATCAGATCGCATCGAGGAAAGGCAAGTTATCAAGTACGCGCGACGACGCCATGCCGCCAACATGTGACGTCTCACCGCCAAAACGTGACGGCAAAACAACAACTGGGCCGTCGACGACAGAGGCGGACCGTTACCGCTGTGACACGACACCGTGTTACTGCGGTTTTTCCGCGCTGACAGCCAGGTGACCCCGGACCTAATCTAGTCCGGATTCCGGGCTGTGTCACACCACTCCGGGAAGCGAACAGCGTCGGCGTCGTCGTCGTCAGTGTCGGCGTCGGCGTCGGTGTCGGTGTCGGTGTCGGTGTCGGCGTCGGCGTCGGCGTCGGTGTCGGCGTCGTCGTCAGTGTCGGCGTCGGCGTCGGCGTCGGCGTCGGCGTCGGTGTCGGCGTCGGTGTCGGCGTCGGCGTCGGTGTCGGTGTCGGTGTCGGTGTCGGCGTCGGTGTCGGTGTCGGTGTCGGTGTCGGTGTCGGCGTCGGCGTCGGCGTCGGAGCGATGTATCGGCGTCACTATAGACCGCGCTCTGCAAGCCACTGTGTGGCCAGTCAGTAGTGAAAGTCCCGCAGACGTCAGACGTCAGACCGTCGGACAGACAGCCCGTCAGGCCTGCGGTGTCTCGTCCACAGCGGCAGATGTCGGTCACCCAGTCCCCCCGAACGCACCCTCTGACTCTGTCTCGGCGGCCACATCACCCTGATATACTCGTCACTCCCCCCCCCCCCCCGACACACACGTCAGTCAGTCAGTCAGTCAGTCAGTCAGTCAGTCAGTCAGTCAGTCAGTCAGTCAGTCAGTCAGTCAGTCAGTCAGTCAGTCAGTCAGTCAGTCAGTCAGTCAGCCAGCCAGCCAGCCAGCCAGCCAGCCAGCCAGCCAGCCAGCCAGCCAGCCAGTCAGTCAGTCAGTCAGTCAGTCAGTCAGTCAGTCAGCCAGCCAGTCAGTCAGTCAGTCAGTCAGTCAGTCAGTCAGTCAGTCAGTCAGTCAGTCAGTCAGTCAGTCAGTCGGTCAGTCAGTCCTCTTCTGTCCCATCCCTCCGCCGCCGCCGCCGCTGCTGCAGCAGTCACCACACGATCTCAGCCGCCCGCGGCAGCAGCAGCAGGGTGACGTCACTCTAGAGTCCAGCGCAGTCCCCAGCCCGGCGCAGCGTTACCCAGCGGCCCGCCGCGCCGCGCCGCGCCGCGCCAGCCTTAACACTGACCCAAAACCCGCCGCTGCAAGTCGGTCAAGGTCAGGCCGTATTTTTACTGAGCGTCGCTCGCCGCCCGGAGACCGGGTGAAAACGACCCCGCGCGGGCCGCGCGGACGGCCGCCGCAGCGTCGCCTGGCGGCTAATCGGGGCGGATAGATAGTGCTGGATTCAGCCCCACTGACTGACTGACTGACTGACTGACTGACTGACTGACTGACTGACTGACTGACTGACTGACTGACTGACTGACTGACTGACTGACTGATTGGTTGATTGACTGACTGACTGACTGACTGACTGACTGACTGACTGACTGACTGACTGACTGACTGACTGACTGACTGATTGACTGACTGACTGACTGACTGACTGACTGACTGACTGACTGACTGACTGACTGACTGACTGACTGACATCTGGAGATGGCTGGATGACGCCGTCAGGTTGGGAGGGACGCTTAGTGCTGTGTGACGTCTGGTCCTGGTTAAATTTTGGGGCGTCCCTACGGTTGTTACTCGTCCAAGGTCACTTTAAATGGACAAGGTTTCATCATCCAACCACTCAGACCTCCAAGAAGTTCCGAGCAGATCAGACTGGGGTTAAACGGGCAGTGGGGTTAAACGGGCAGCGGAGGTCCTTCCTCCGCTAACCAACTGCAGCTTGATCGCCTTTGCATGTCCATCCGAGTGCCAGCATTAGCTCCAGGCTTCACTATACGCTTAGATGCAGAGGTGTAATGTACCAGCAAACTCCCGAAGCTCCAATACCACCAACACGAGCAGCTCAACGGGTGCTGCATTCTTCCGAACGTGACCGGCCAGTCCTTTGGCGCCCCGTCAAAATCCGGTCACGTTCCGTCCCCAAAAATCCACTACACCACCTCCCTCCCTGAAACACTTCCCTCAATCCTTCAGCCCGAGGCCCTGACACTCATCACGCGTACTTGACCGCGGCCGGGGCCGGACGACCTTTGGGCTCACCGAAGCGGCATCTGACCCACACCTACCTTCCCGGGACACCCTCCCCCCCCCCCCCGCCGTCGAGGACACACCGCCCGACCAAGGACCCGGCCCCCACCCGCTCGACCCAGCGCCGGCCGCCGCCGCCGCTCCGAGCCGCCGAGGCACGTGTCCCTGTGTGACGTCACAGTCAGCGGTGACGTCACATCCGAGCGGAGCAGCTCTGGCTGGCGGGGGACGCGTGCCAGCCACGGGCACCCTGACTCGATCTCAATGGTGTTCAGTTGGAGACACCAGCAGAGCATTTCACAGTCAAACTGTTAGTGGTTGTGCTACTATACCTATCAGGGCAAAGCAGTACACAGCGCAAACACCAGTATTGTAATGGCAAAGCCAATACGCACAACAATGTAACAAATAACATAACAAAAACAGATTTAAGGTGAATGGCAATCATACGCATTTATGACGCGAATACGACCAGACAGCCACACCACAACCCTGCCCCCAGAAAACTTTCTCCCCCAACGTACCAAGAAAGACGCTTTTCCGTCGCACCTTCTTCTGGTAAATCTCATCGACGTCTTCCAAACAGAGATTCCAGTGTTTATCGAAGGCCACGATGTATCCAATGCAGACGCCGCGGACGCGCCCGTAGTTCCTGATATACACCTGCGGACGGGGTCGGGTCGGGGGGGGGGGGGGCGAGTCAGCAGCAGGTCTCGTCAGCGCATAGGCGGCGTCCCTGCCGTCAGCAGCAGCAGCGGTGGCGGCGGTGGAGTCGCATTTCACCTATCACCGTATCAACAACGGTCTAGCCTCTGCCGCCGCCGCCGCCGCCCCGGACCAAGTCAGGGCCGGGTCCCGCTCTGCCCTGATTGGCAGATGATTATGATGACTAGGGCAGCAGCCAGCACTGCCTCCACCGTCTGCTCCGAGCCCAGCCTGCTGCCACAGCAGTGGCTCGGCGGCAACCTGCCCAGCTGCTCCGATTACCCAGCGTTGTCATGACAACCGAGCAGCAGTCCTGGCGGTCCGTCTCGATATGACGATATGACACGGGGGTCTCGGGTCGGTCAGTGACGCGCGTCGGCATTCCACCTCCACCTCACGTCGCAGAGAACGCAACACAGGAGGGCGGTGTCGCGTCAGGTCGCTTCGTCCCAGCAGTCTACGATGGTTCAACAGCTGAGAGGAGAGGAGCGGAGAGGAGCGGAGCGGAGTGGAGAGGAGCGGAGCGGAGCGGAGTGGAGAGGAGAGGAGAGGAGAGGAGAGGGGCGGAGCGGAGCGGAGTGGAGAGGAGAGGAGAGGAGCGGAGTGGAGCGGAGTGGAGCGGAGTGGAGCGGAGTGGAGAGGAGTGGAGAGGAGTGGAGCGGAGTGGAGAGGAGAGGAGAGGAGCGGAGTGGAGCGGAGTGGAGAGGAGAGGAGCGGAGCGGAGAGGAACGGAGAGGAGCGGAGAGGAGCGGAGAGGAGCGGAGAGGAGCGGAGAGGAGCGGAGAGCAGCGGACACGACCGCAGTCAAGCAGAACGGAGTCGTCCCGGGACCCCACTAGGTTCGAACCCAGGGATCCCCCGACTTGTGGTTTGTATGTTTTTTTCCGTTACGCCTGGCTGCTAGATATCTCTATATTCAACCCCGGCCGCAGTGGCCGGGCGGACCGGGTAAACGTTCAGGCCCCTCACACCTGTTGAGCGTTTGTTTTGGTAGTGCGCGCCATCTATGGAGCGGCAGGGGAACCGCACCGTCGGTCGGCGTCGGCTCCACGTCGGGCAATCGATGCGACGCGACAGCCTGAACCCGGAACCGACTGTACGCACAGTAGTGGGCGACAATCCCGGCGCTCACAGATGAAACAATCCGCATAAAACTGGCTACGTGATATCGAATTATTTTAAATTTATGTCATGAAAAACAGCAGCCATGAAAAAGCTGTCCAACCGCATGTTCCAGGGTGTCGGGATGATATCACACAATTGCATTGATACGAATGACAACAATAGAGGCTCGACCTCAGACATGATGCAATGTGCATTGTTCTTAACATTATTGAAGTCCTACTTTGTTGTAAAAATCAGCTGTGGCGCTGCAGCACAGAACAAACAAAAAAACAGTTCGCTAGTTCGTCTTTCTTTCCGCCTTGATACGTCAATCACTGGACCTCTGGTTACCGGATCGGAACCGAGCCGCGTCGGCTGTCAGTGCAGGCTATTGCTAGCAATCGTCACACATACCCTCCACACACAGGACTCCGACTCATAAGGCCGTCTCAGTACAGAGGGCGTCCCCCTCACCTCAGTACAGAGGACGTCCCCCTGACCTGAGTACAGAGGACGTCCCCCTGACCTGAGTACAGAGGACGTCCCCCTGACCTGAGTACAGAGGACGTCCCCCTGACCTGAGTACAGAGGACGTCCCCGGTCCCCCTGACCTGAGTACAGAGGGTGTCCTCCGACTCATAAGGCCGTCTCAGTACGGAGGGTGTCCCCTGACCTGAGTACAGAGGACGTCCCCCTGACCTGAGTACAGAGGGTGTCCTCCGACTAATAGGGGGGGGTCTCAGTACAGAGGGCGTCCCCCTGACCTGCTGAACGCATCGCGTGCTAAGCAGCCAATATACAGACACAATAACGGTAGGCCAGCCCGGATAGTAGCCAATATACCGACACAAGGACGGCAGGCCAGGCCGGATAGTAGCCAATATACCGACACAAGAACGGTAGGCCAGGCCAATATACCGACACAAGAACGGTAGGCCAGGCCGGATAGTAGCCAATATACCGACACAAGAACGGTAGGCCAGGCCGGATAGTAGCCAATATACCGACACAAGAACGGTAGGCCAGGCCGGATAGTAGCCAATATACCGACACAAGAACGGTAGGCCAGGCCGGATAGTAGCCAATATACCGACACAAGGACGGTAGGCCAGGCCGGATAGTAGCCAATATACAGACACAAGGACGGTAGGCCAGGCCGGATAGTAGCCAATATACCGACACAAGAACGGTAGGCCAGGCCGGATAGTAGCCAATATACCGACACAAGAACGGTAGGCCAGGCCGGATAGTAGCCAATATACCGACACAAGGACGGTAGGCCAGGCCGGATAGTAGCCAATATACCGACACAAGAACGGTAGGCCAGGCCAATATACCGACACAAGAACGGTAGGCCAGGCCGGATAGTAGCCAATATACCGACACAAGAACGGTAGGCCAGGCCGGATAGTAGCCAATATACCGACACAAGAACGGTAGCCAGGCCAATATACCGACACAAGAACGGTAGGCCAGGCCAGATAGTAGCCAATATACCGACACAAGAACGGTAGGCCAGGGCGGCCAATATACCGACACAAGAACGGTAGGCCAGGCCGGATAGTAGCCAATATACCGACACAAGAACGGTAGCCAGGCCAATATACCGACACAAGAACGGTAGGCCAGGCCGGATAGTAGCCAATATACCGACACAAGAACGGTAGGCCAGGCCGGATAGTAGCCAATATACCGACACAAGAACGGTAGCCAGGCCAATATACCGACACAAGAACGGTAGGCCAGGCCGGATAGTAGCCAATATACCGACACAAGAACGGCAGGCCAGGCCGGATAGTAGCCAATATACCGACACAAGAACGGTAGGCCAGGCCGGATAGTAGCCAATATACCGACACAAGAACGGTAGGCCAGGCCGGATAGTAGCCAATATACCGACACAAGGACGGTAGGCCAGGCCGGATAATAGCCAATATACCGACACAAGGACGGTAGGCCAGGCCGGATAGTAGCCAATATACCGACACAAGAACGGTAGGCCAGGCCGGATAGTAGCCAATATACCGACACAAGAACGGCAGGCCAGGCCAGATAGTAGCCAATATACCGACACAAGAACGGTAGGCCAGGCCGGATAGTAGCCAATATACCGACACAAGAACGGTAGGCCAGGCCGGATAGTAGCCAATATACCGACACAAGAACGGTAGGCCAGGCCGGATAGTAGCCAATATACCGACACAAGAACGGCAGGCCAGGCCAGATAGTAGCCAATATACCGACACAAGAACGGTAGGCCAGGCCGGATAGTAGCCAATATACCGACACAAGAACGGTAGGCCAGGCCGGATAGTAGCCAATATACCGACACAAGAACGGTAGGCCAGGCCGGATAGTAGCCAATATACCGACACAAGAACGGCAGGCCAGGCCGGATAGTAGCCAATATACCGACACAAGAACGGTAGGCCAGGCCGGATAGTAGCCAATATACCGACACAAGAACGGCAGGCCAGGCCGGATAGTAGCCAATATACCGACACAAGAACGGTAGGCCAGGCCGGATAGTAGCCAATATACCGACACAAGAACGGCAGGCCAGGCCGGATAGTAGCCAATATACCGACACAAGGACGGTAGGCCAGGCCGGATAGTAGCCAATATACCGACACAAGAACGGTAGGCCAGGCCGGATAGTAGCCAATATACCGACACAAGAACGGTAGGCCAGGCCAGATAATAGTATATCCATCCAATGCTACTTGGTACGATTGTTTCTATATTTGGACCACATTTAAATAAAAGCCCCGCCCATCGAGGAACTGGGCGCCATGACGTTAAGCGTTCGCCGTCCACGGTGTTGCAAGGTATTGATCCTCACCTTGACCTTCACCCTGTGATCCATACACCACTTGAGCCGTCCGCACGGGCCGGGCACGGTGGCCTCCATTCTGGTGAGCACCGACCGCTGCTGCCTCCTCTGTACGGCCACCGGCGCTGGGGGAGGAGGAAACAACGCCTCGGTCATCTGTCTGTCGACCCTGGCCTCCGCGTCGGAGCCGACACACCTGAGGACCTAACAACACAGACAGACGGCAGAAATAACGAGGGCTTAAGCTCGACACATTTCGACTTGCGCCTAACCACCGTCCGCTAAACTTAAGCTTGGCTTAACCTTAGCGGGAAGGGTCACTGCACGCGACACTTGTCGTGTTAAAGCGCACAGCGCTGTGCGCTTTACCGCCGCACAACCATCCTCTGGTCCAAACGGGAAGGGTCACTGCACGCGACACTTGTCGTGTTAAAGCGCACAGCGCTGTGCGCTTTACCGCCGCACAACCATCCTCTGGTCCAAACGGGAAGGGTCACTGCACGCGACACTTGTCGTGTTAAAGCGCACAGCGCTGTGCGCTTTACCGCCGCTCAACCATCCTCTGGTCCAAACGGGAAGGGTCACTGCACGCGACACTTGTCGTGTTAAAGCGCACAGCGCTGTGCGCTTTACCGCCGCTCAACCATCCTCTGGTCCAAACGGGAAGGGTCACTGCACGCGACACTTGTCGTGTTAAAGCGCACAGCGCTGTGCGCTTTACCGCCGCTCAACCATCCTCTGGTCCAAACGGGAAGGGTCACTGCACGCGACACTTGTCGTGTTAAAGCGCACAGCGCTGTGCGCTTTACCGCCGCACAACCATCCTCTGGTCCAAACGCGCCCGGCCGCCCGGCAGCAGACGTATTAATCGAGACATCACATGCACGACCCTACATAAACCAATCGCAAATGGCCTGCCTAGCACGTCCCCAATTCGAATGACGTAATTCAGATAGCGGCCGCGTCACAGTCTCAATCAGCATAGCCGGGGGCGGTAAATTTGGCTGACCGCCCTGCCCCGGGCGTGCACGCGATTTGTAAACATCGGACAGGGCGAGATTCGCGTCCCCGGCTCAGTGTTGGATTTTGCGTTTCATGACGTCCGGGTCCCGGAGAGTAAAAATCCATAGGTGGAGAGTAAAATTGTATTGTTAGGGAAGTTAAGATTTTCATTTTTTTGAAAATTTATTTTACTTTGAAAGTACAAATTCCTGATATGATATGAAATCCTTGTGAGGAAAATGATGTTTTAGTTTAACTACAATGTCGGTAAGATCATGTGAAGAGAGCAATTTCCAGAAAACAATTATGAGAGCAAAACTCTTTGGACCCAAAAAGTCCAGAAAATGGGCAAATTTTCACGGCTGGGCCCGCACCGTACCGCCGAGCGACCATCGCGTCTCCAGCATGAAGGAGTTAATAGCAGGACGATTCAATCGGCAGCCAGATAAGGTAGACATACCTTGGCGGCACCTGTGGTTAACACCGCAGTTTCGCACCTCGGCGGAGACGACAGTGTCACAAAAATACATTTTTGCTTGGGTGTCAGAGTGGAAAATTTGAGCCAAAAAGGACCATGAGAGTGGAAAATTATGTAGAAAATGGAACGATATTGATTTGTTTTGAATATAAAAAGCAATAGTTGTTGAAATCATGCATTTTTAGTCAATATTTATGTCAGAATCAATATCACAATTCGTAATGTGGGAGTAGAAAATTCGCTCCTAAAATGGGGAGTGAGAGTGGGACAATTATTCACAGTTTGGTGTCATTTCCCACCCAAATCGGCAAATTTTGGGAGACACTGCCGGGAGAGCGGGCCCGAGAGCGGGCATGGGGGGGGGGGCAAGACTAAACACCATACGCCGCAGGTATCCGGAGAGGGGGTCGTCATCTGTACCTCTCCTTGAACTGGACCAGCGAGGCAAAATCGGCCCCAATCTCGGCAAATTTTCCCATTTTTCCCCAAGAAGCCCAACACCGACAGTTGTCAGTAATCACATAGGACATTGGCCGTTATTTTGTCAAACTTTCGATGTATCGCTCCTTGTTGGCGTGCATCCCCTTCTCCTAGTCCACCCCTCGGTACAGTCTCTAAATACGTTACATTGCCCCCCCCCCCCCTCGGACAATAAGGCAGACCCAGCAAGCCTTAAACGGCGCCACACCGCTCCCAACAGTTACGTCTCTCTGGCATCGCCCGGTCCCTAGTGGTTAGTTACCTTGTCTATGTAGCACCCCGCCCTCCTGCTACCAATGGTTACCTTGTCTCTGTAGCACCCCTCCCTCCTGCTACCAATGGTTACCTTGTCTCTGTAGCACCCCCTCCCTCCTGCTACCAATGGTTACCCTGTCCTTCTAGCACCACGCTCCCCAGCAGTTGTTACCCCGACACTCTAGCTCCACCCTGCTCCCAGTCGTTACCCTGTCTAATATCTATCTAGCCCCACCCTGTGTGGTTACCCTGTCCCACCCTGTGTCGTTACCCTGTCCCACCCTGTGTCGTTACCCTGTCCCTCTGTGAAGCGGCGTCCGGGGATGATGAACCGCTTTCCGCCTCCCTCGCCAGACGGGCCGGCGGCCATTGCAGGGCAGGGTCGCCGGGGCTCCGCCGCGGCATCACTCATGAGCATAGCTAGGCGGCCCTGCCGTAGGGCCCCTGCCGAGGGTCCATCGGCTTCGACGTAGCGGTCCTCAGCGGTTCCTGACCGAGGTCTGGCCCCTCTGCCTGCAGGCGCAGAAGCGTCGCCCTGGCCTGGCGAGGCCTCCTGTGCCTGCGGCGGATCTCTTCCCCGGCCGGCCTTAAACATGAGGAAGATTCTGTCAGACACAACATTAGCATGCTGTATGGAACCATGCTATGCCCGGGTACCCACCTGCCCCCCCCATGAGCACCTCCCCCCCTGAGGAGCCCCGATCACAAATCCTATGAACCACCTGCTGCCTCCAATCAAAGTTTTATGGTGACATTCCTGGTACAATGAAATTATGTTGGTTTGGGGTCCAGCACTTAAAAGTGGAAACTTGTGTCACTGTCTTTTTATTGTCACTTAATTGCATTGAAACAGGATGTAGTTATGCTAAGCAATAACCATAACACATGCTTCCTAGATTCTAGAAGTTCACTTAACTGTTGTAACTTGTATGTCATCAATCAAACACATTGGCTGTTAGTGAAAAAGAGACAATGGCATTGAACTTAATGAGAAACCTCACTGTCACAGTAACAGGCATACAAAATATACCATTGGATGGGGTTTTGCTAGCCTTTTCAAACCAAGCCCATAACATTGGGATGCAGATTTTTAAAAAAATCTGAATGAAAACATCATATTTCAAGCATCTATTTAAAAAATGAATGAGATCACATCTTTTCAAGTCATTATTCACGAGTGTGACAAAAAGCATCTCCCCTGCACCTGGTTCCCAAGTATGAACAGTCAAGTTCAATGGAACCAACTAAGGGAGAAAAAGATGGTGGCATGACCATTATCTTGTTCATCATGTGTCATTCCTTGCTGACCAAGCATCACACTGAGCAATGGTAGGTATTGGTAGGGCAGGCGTCACACTTCCTTACACCAGCTGAAGGTAGTGTAACAAGGGGCGGGCGGTGCAGCCGGCTTGATGATGTCACTGGGAGGGTATACTTAATGGTGTAGGCCTGTTTACTACTCGATCAGACTTAATGGTGGGGTTAGGTTGGTTAGTTTAAGTTATGGTACCTAAACTAACCTAACCCTGTCATTCAGTCTGATTGAGTAGTAAACAGGCCTACACCATTAAGTCTGATCGAGTAGTAAACAGGCCTACGCCATTAAGTCTGATCGAGTAGTAAACAGGCCTACACCATTAAGTATATCCTCCCAATGACGTCATCAAGTCAGCTGCACGCCCCTTGTTATACTACCTACAGCTGGTGTATGGAAGTGTGACACCTGCCCTGCCAATCCCCAATGGTATTACCTAAGCACGCATCACACTTCTATGCTATATATTAATGCTTGTGTAACCAGTATAGGAGTATTAGAGGACATATGGAATTATTGCTTGAAGGCAGCCAATGATGAAAATGCACTTAATGTCAAACCAGGCAGCAATGTCTGTCCACTACTGGCGGCACTGGCATCCCCTACAGGCAGCAATGTTTGTCCTCTACTCCAAGCACTGCTACTGTCTGTCCCTGCGGCCTGCTGACATCAGGGTCTGGCCCACTACCTTGACTTACATGTGTGCACAAATGTGCAGCCCACTGGGATAATTATGTGATCACAATGACTTAAGTTGGTGTTGACAAATGAGGCCATTGCGTAACTTTATTGATGTGAAACCGAGTTCATTCAAAGGAGCAGTGTTTCTTCATTTAAAGAAAAATACTATACAGTTGGCCAACATTCTTGCAGGTTTAACAATCACAAATTTATATGCAGCATGGACAGGAACAAGACTGCCATTAAAAAAGTTTATCACTGCTGCTCTGCTGCAGCATCTGCCAGCATCAGCATGTAATCTGTACTGTACACCCTGATTTACCAGAAGAGGTCATCCTACAAATATTCAGTTGCCTGAAAATATTTGTCTCAATTTTCTACAATAATGATAAAACATGGAGTCTTTGAACTTGAACTTACGTGTTGAAGCCGTTGGCGCAATGTACCCTTCTGAGCTGCCTTGATGTAGCTTTCATATTGTTCAACATTGTCATACACACGAACGTTGGGGCACGGTGGAACTGCTCTTTCGGAATATAGAGCCCGCAAAGAATCAAAATTTTCAGATTCTGGATCTAGCTCGTCGCTGCTTCCACCACTTTCAATAGGCGCTGACATATTTGTTGACATTCGCCGCTTGCTCTTTGGCGGGAACGTGATGAGCGAAATATGCATGACGTCATGTATAGTAAAGTATGCTTACAAAATATAAGTTTCACAACCTTGTTGTTAAAATAATTATAATTATTAATAGCAGTAGTATAGGTCATTTTGTTTTCATTTCCGATAGAGTTCATGTCAGTTGTGGCTTATGACGTCATTTTAAGACCGCCATTTTGGTCATCTTTCCCGTTGGTCTACGGCTGTTCATACGGTGCTGCCACCATGTGGCAAAGCCATGCACAACAAGTAGCAGCAGCATATAGATGGCAGCACCCATCAATATACCCTGAGCACTGAGCAGCACAGTCCGTAAACGGTTGGGCGAGTGTTCGCATGTGGATATTGTTGCTGTGGGTGCTGCTGTACTGTAGGTGGGCCGGTGGCCTTATATTTAAAAAAAAAATGTGTTATATGACACGAAAAATATATATTTCAATGTGGAGTGTATTGTTCTGAAGTTGATCGTGATTTCTTCTTCTGCAGATTGGTGATGTAATGGCAGACAGCAGCTGATAGTAAGTTGTTTTTTTAGAAAAGGTGAGACATTGTCGTAAAGGGTATGACTCAGCTTAATCAACACAAACTTTGTTTAAATATCAATGCAGTTTTACTCTATATTAATTGTGTTAATGGAATATGCTGCAGTTGGTTTTGGTTAAATACGTGCTCATTGTGATTGTAACATTCCCAAACTCATATTTTAACAAGAACGGTTACGGAAGCTCTGAGCTAGACCATGTTGTACGTTTGGGGCGGAGACACCGATGAGGATGTTTTACCACGGAGTAGAGAAGTACCTCCATGGTTTTGCTCACCACCACCTGACAATTGACTTCACCGACTGACCTGCTATCTATCGACAGTCTCGTCTGCGCGAACAATATGATGCCGACGAGCTCTGACGACGACCTGATGTCGTGGCTGACCAACCAGCTCGACTACCACGTGGACGCCAAGCAGCAGCCGCCGCCGCCGCCGCCTCCCCCGCCGCCGCCGCCCCCGCCGCAGCCGCCGCCGCCGCCGCAGCAGCCGGCGGCGGGTGGCGCGTTCTCGTGCGAGCAGCGGCTGGCAGGAGGAGGCGGTGGTCCCGGGAGCTTCTCCGAGACAGATACGGACACTCGCATGACCACGGAGGAGCATGTGGTAAGCGTTAATGTTGTACGGAGTTTGTGACGGGGGTTTTGGTGTAGGATAATTGTTTATGGTGGTACTTTACATCTGGAGCCAAAGTCGTTCATGAGCCACGGGATCATGAGCCACGATAAGCGAAGCTAGGCAAATATCGTGAGTCTTTGTGCGTGTATTTGTGCAGCAATAGTGACAATAGATATCAAGCGTTAAATACCATTTTTCTAAATATTGAAGCTGGTGGACATCGGGATAGATTATGTATGTCGGTTAATATGAAGTTGACACCTTTGAACAAATACCTTTGAAATCGTTATTGTCGTGTACTAAGAAGTCGGGACAGGTGCGATGTTTCACTGAAACAAAGAGTTTAAGCCATTGAAAAACACAGTATCGGGCATTGGTATCGCTTAGCAGAGAAAAGTGCGACCATTAATCAAGATCGCACCTGTCTCTACTCTAGCCCCGTCAGACGATGTCCGACCGCGCCTTCGCGTCCATTCATTGACAGTCACTGACTCCAGTGATACCGTCCGACACCTGATACTCCAGTGATACCTCCCGACACCTCTCTGCCCCTTCCGAGCCTGGCGTCACCTGATACTCCAGTGATACCGCCCCCGACACCTCTCTGCCCCTTCCGAGTCATACCGCCTCCGACACCTCTCTGCCCCTTCCGAGCCTGGCGTCACCTGATACTCCAGTGATACCGCCCCCGACACCTCTCTGCCCCTTCCGAGCCTGGCGTCACCTGATACTCCAGTGATACCGCCCCCGACACCTCTCTGTCCCTTCCGAGCCTGGCGTCACCTGATACTCCAGTGATACCGCCCCCGACACCTCTCTGTCCCTTCCGAGCCTGGCGTCACCTGATACTCCAGTGATACCGCCCCCGACACCTCTCTGCCCCTTCCGAGCCTGGCGTCACCGGTCAGTAACTGTTGCAGCGCGTCATCCTGGAGGAGCCGCTACCCGGCGGCGGGTTCCCGCCCCTGGCCGACCCCACCAACGACCTGGGAGCCATCGAGGAGGCCTTCAACTCGGACGCGGCGCGACAACTCTTCAGCGTGTCATCCAGCGTCAGCCTCGACTTCGACCTCGGGAACCTGCTCTCCGAGTACAGGGTACGTCATCGGAGGGCGCGGGGAGCGGGGAGCGGGGAGCGGGGAGCGGGGAGCGGGGAGCGGGGAGCGGGGAGCGGGGAGCGGGGAGCGGGGAGCGGGGAGGGGGAGCGGGGAGCGGGGAACGGGGAACGGGGAACGGGGAGCGGGGAGCGGGGAGCGGGGAGCGGGGAGGGGGAGCGGGGAGCGGGGAGCGGGGAACGGGGAACGGGGAACGGGGAGCGGGGAGCCGGGAGCGGGGAACGGGGAGCGGGGAGCGGGGAGCGGGGAGCGGGGAACGGGGAACGGGGAGCGGGGAGCGGGGAGCGGGGAGCGGGGAACGGGGAACAGGGAGCGGGGAGCGGGGAGCGGGGATCGGGGAGCGGGGCGAGAGGGAGGGTCAGTGACACTGACCTACATGTACATACCCCCGTCCGTGACCCGTCCCGGCAGACGGGGGGAGGGGGGGGGAGGGTTGGACGTGTTAGCTATTCTCGGTGTCACTCACGGGTTCAGATCTGACGTCTGAGCTGGTCTGTGTCCCGTCTAACTGGCCTGGTGTCTGCTCGAGGCGGGACAGCGCGGTCCGGAGGGGGCAGATGGGGCGGTGGGCGGTGGGCCGGGAGGCCGGGAGGCCGGGAGGCCGGGAGGCCGGGAGGCCGGGAGGCCGGGAGGCCGGGAGGCCGGGTGGGGTGGGCTCAGGGGTGTAAACAATCGCCCGCCGCGGATGACCGTGACCGAGTGACACCATTATTTATGTGACGTCGCTGCGTCATCTGTGGGGAAATCAGCTGATCGCCTGACGTCACAGTGACGTCACGGGGACGGGTTTGCGTGGTGCTGTGTGCTGACGCGCTGCGCGCCGGTGGCGCCGCCGCCGGCAGGTGGGCGAACTTATGGCCGAGAGCGGGATGTCGCTCAATGAGCGTCGCATGCGCATGCGCAGACAGCTGTCGGCGCCCGGTGAGCTGACGCCCCAGCTGCAGCAGCTCAACATCAAAGTTAAGGTGAGCCAAGCCAATGACTCCCCTGTTCCGAAAACTTCTTTGTCACCTACCCGATACCTCAGTGCCAAGAACAGATCATTAAAAAACATTCATCCCCATTTTCGGGTTCTTCAACGTGTCACAACTTTTCATCGTGGCAAACATTTACAGATCTTGTCAAATGAAACCGACCCACAATACTACCGTTTTACCACGGACCCCAAGGGCCAAGCAACAGCTTCGGGACCGGGTACCGTACTGACCTACCAGCATTGCAAGATACAAACCACTGACCATCTGCCGGTGTATGCAGGCTGCAGCCTTCCCTGGCTCTGCCACGACTGACACCTGCAGTCTGTACTGCTGTGTTGTGTTGGGCCTCCACTGAGTCTGGCATGCTATGCTCCACAGGATGAGCCGGACCGGACGTGTGAGACGCCCGGCCGGGAGAGGGTCTCCGCCGGCCCTCCCCGACGCTCCATCGCCGTCAACAACCCTCTGTTAGCTAGTGAGTCGCGCGCGCTAAACTGAGACTATGCATTAGCAGACCGCACTCGGCGGATCCATCGTGTTATTGACGGAAGCAACCACTCATTCTTTAAAGTTACACATATGCCTGTGGCGGAAAGGCTTAACTGTAATGTCGCATTGGTGTATCTCCCAAATCGATGTGTTAACTGCCCCAGGTAGGTTTAATTTTCACAAACCAGCCAACTGTTCCTGCGGTACCCACAATAATGTATTGGAGCGTGCAGCCGTTCAATGACTAAAGCACACCGAATATGAAAAGAGCCGCGTTTAGTCCGTGAATACCTCCTCTCCAGCGAAGCGATGACTTGCTCTGTATAGCTTCTTAGTACCAGAAGGCTGGCTGGCCGCACAACAGCGCACCATGTCCCACAAACAATGTCGTGTGCGCGCTCAGATGTGTGACGGCTTTTCACAATTCCTGCAGGTCTGTTGGAATCCTCTGGTGCTAAGAGTCGGCCGTCGCATTGTATGTCCAGTGTAACCTCGTCTCCGTCCTTCGCGGCCGCGTCTCCGTTCTTCGCGGCCGCGTCTCCGTTCGGGGGCCTGCCGCCGCGCGCCGCCGTCAGCCGCACTGCCAGCGCCCCCTGTCACATCAAACAGGAGAAGCCGGAGCCGGCCGACGGACTCGACAGTGGTGAGTACCGATTCCCTCCTCTTTTGCCTCCTATCAGGCCCATATCGAGTCAGCGTCTCCCTCCTATCAAGCCCACCGAGTCAGCGTCTCCTATCGGGCCCATCGAGTCAGCGTCTCCATCCTATCGGGCCCATATCGAGTCAGCGTCTCCCTCCTATCGAGCCCATCGAGTCAGCGTATCCCTACTATCGAGCCCACCGAGTCAGCGTCTCCTATCGGGCCCATCGAGTCAGCGTCTCCATCCTATCGGGCCCATCGAGTCAGCGTCTCCATCCTATCGGGCCCATCGAGTCAGCGTCTCCCTCCTATCAGGCCCATCGAGTCAGCGTCTCTCTCCTATCAGGCCCATCGAGTCAGCGTCTCCCTCCTGTCAGGCCCATATCGAGTCAGCGTCTCCCTCCTATCAGGCCCATCGAGTCAGCGTCTCCATCCTATCGGGCCCATCGAGTCAGCGTCTCCCTCCTATCAGGCCCATCGAGTCAGCGTCTCCCTCCTATCAGGCCCATCGAGTCAGCGTCTCCCTCCTGTCAGGCCCATATCGAGTCAGCGTATCCCTACTATCGAGCCCACCGAGTCAGCGTCTCCTATCGGGCCCATCGAGTCAGCGTCTCCATCCTATCGGGCCCATCGAGTCAGCGTCTCCCTCCTATCGGGCCCATCGAGTCAGCGTCTCCTATCGGGCCCATCGAGTCAGCGTCTCCCTACTATCGAGCCCATCGAGTCAGCGTCTCCTATCGGGCCCATCGAGTCAGCGTCTCCTATCGGGCCTATCGAGTCAGCGTCTCCCTCCTATCGAGCCCATCGAGTCAGCGTCTCCCTCCTATCGAGCCCATCGAGTCAGCGTCTCCCTCCTATCGAGCCCATCGAGTCAGCGTCTCCCACCTATCGAGCCCATCGAGTCAGCGTCTCCTATCGAGTCTCGGTAAAAACTCGACCGTCTCTACGGATAACCACTCCACCGCCGTGGGTGGTGCAGTTACTGGTTCTCTGCTGTGGTGCCGGGCCTCATCGCGCGGGCCAAGGAGTATGGTGTGGTGGGCATGCAGAGACTTACGATGATTCGTGCGAGGATGGCTGTGAATGTGTTTTTCGGAGAAGACTAGGGAACCATAGCCGGTAGAATTGTTGTTACGCTCATGACGCTTCATTGTTTCTATGGTTCTGCTTAGACAGAAACGGAATGAATACTTTCCCCGTAATTTCTGGAAATAATTAACCACATAATATTAGTAAAGTAATATTAGTATGGGCCAGCGTTTGGTGGTACCCGAGCCAACGCCGGAGCCACCTGTCGGACAACTTACGAAACATTGAGCCACCTCTGATGTGTAGCGACATCTATTCTAGTATTTCTTACGACTGGCAATAGATGGCGCTGCTAACACTTCTCACACGATGTAGATGACTGGGAAAGTACTGGACGAAATCAATTACAAGCGACTGTTGTCATCGTAAGCTGTTTTACCTGATGTAACAAAGCAATCAAGTTACTTTTTCGCCATTGGACAATGCCGCATGTTGTCACATCACACCATAAGTACCTAATGCAAAATTATGCAATGAACATTAAACGCAGACAATAGGTAAACACATTTTCCTTTCACTTTTGCGACTACGAAGTACAATAGGTAAACACATTTTCCTTTCACTTTTGCGACTACAAAGTACAATTTGTCTTACCTTGTACTGGCAATATATATTTTTTGTTTATCAAATCGATGTATTAAAGTGTGGAAATAGATGTAATCGATGTCATTTATTCCACGGCAGTGTTGGCTAAAGTAAACTAATTTGCCTCTTTGTTGACAGTGTTTTTGACATAAAAATGAAATATTTGTTTGTACGATCAACGCTTCGTTGTTTTATTATTCATCAATACGATGGCTTAGCTGCTTAGATTTAGCTTGTGGTTATTGGCAAATTGCCAATGAGCATGTATTCATTGTTCGCCTAGTGCACGGACTCATGCAACTTGCAAGTGATTGTTGCATTGTCGGACAGCTGACGTATCCCGTGTCCCTCTGTATGCAAATGGCCGGATTATGAAAACAACATTCATCGGCCAGGCTTTAATCGCCCGCAAGGTCAAATAATTTCCACGGACGACAGACAGGACTTGGTCGGTATGTGTTGCTGCTCACCTGGACTTGGTGTTGCTGCTCACCTGGACTTGGTCGGTATGTGTTGCTGCTCACCTGGACTTGGTCGGTATGTGTTGCTGCTCACCTGGCCTTGGTCGGTATGTGTTGCTGCTCACCTGTACTTGGTCGGTATGTGTTGCTGCTCACCTGTACTTGGTCGGTATGTGTTGCTGCTCACCTGTACTTGGTCGGTATGTGTTGCTGCTCACCTGGCCTTGGTCGGTATGTGTTGCTGCTCACCTGACATTGGTTGGTATGTGTTGCTGCTCACCTGTACTTGGTCGGTATGTGTTGCTGCTCACCTGTACTTGGTCGGTATGTGTTGCTGCTCACCTGGACTTGGTCGGTATGTGTTGCTGCTCACCTGTACTTGGTCGGTATGTGTTGCTGCTCACCTGTACTTGGTCGGTATGTGTTGCTGCTCACCTGGCCTTGGTCGGTATGTGTTGCTGCTTACCTGTACTTGGTCGGTATGTGTTGCTGCTTACCTGTACTTGGTCGGTATGTGTTGCTGCTCACCTGTACTTGGTCGGTATGTGTTGCTGCTCACCTGTACTTGGTCGGTATGTGTTGCTGCTCACCTGGTGATGAGCGACCCGCCAAGATTATGGAAACTAGAAGGGGGAATAGATTCATTTTTGCAGTGAGGGCAATGCTCTGTTGAATGTCGGGCTGTGTACGTGGTTAGTCCTTCCGTTGAGGTCATAGCCTGAACACAGACAAACGTACGCTTGTGTATTGGTATGACGTGATTTGTCAGCTAAACGAAATGTAAAATGTTTACACTGAGGTGTTCCATTCGGGAACGAAAGCCTTATTCGTATCGTGTATGTGCATAAATTATATCCAAACAAATTAATCATAATAATTCGTAATAAATCATACATTTTATGTACACATAAATTGATGGATTAAAGGGAGTGTGCCTACTCACATTCGCTTATTTGGGGTTATTGACACTGGTCTATAGAACATAGTTTTCTGAATTGACCCATGGCTTCGTTTCTCCAGATTCGCCCTAGTTGCTGAGATATTCCAAAGACTCCAGGAACTTGCTGGGAGCAAAAAGTTTTCGGGTAGACTCCAGAGGGCTTCCGCTACTAGAAGCACTGCAATTATCGATTCAACTGCTAGCATATTGTTAGCGCCGGCCAATAGCAATTCAACAAAACAGCTCGTGCACGCTGATAGCAGCAGCCAAACAGAAACTGGACGGCCATCATGCTTTTCGATGATTGCCGTTTCGATGATGGCCGAAAACTAAAAGTTGAATATCTTCCAAGATAAACTTCTTTTTTTCGTTAAAAAGTTCACGAACATGTTCAGCTGACCTCGCCTGACATGTAGACATACAATTAAGTGTGATTCGACAACTTTCACAAAGGTGGGACAGTCCCTTTAAAGGAAGCCGGTCACTGCCAAATCGCTGTGAATGTGCTAAGGGATATTCGTACCTGAACATGTTGAATATGACATTGGTTTGGCTAAATTATCAAGATATACCACAAAAGCAATATCCCTTCCCTTTATGTCCCTCTAAGTCGGGCTCACCTTTTGACCTTGGGAATGAGGATATATTTCTGAACTGACCGTTCGGAACCAGCCGTCTATTTTGACACTTCGCTGTAACACAACATGCACTGACGTTTCACAGAATGGGCTGTTCAGTGTTGGCCTTCAGTTTGACATGATAGGTCGAGTCAAAATGGCCGTCATTGCACGTTGTTGCCTTGGTATAGGCGAGGTGTGTTTGCAAATTGATTTGTCGATAGATGTGGAACGTAGGCGAGCCAGTTGTAAATTGACCATTACATTATCATTTGAAATAATTGTATTGAACTGTAATGAATACACATTACACATGCATCCTGCCCCGTTGGGACACTTTACAAGCCAGGATTCACTCGAGCTGAATGCACTGTGGGAAGAAATCCTTGTTAATAACTCCATTTACGTCGGATTCGACAGAAGTCAACAAGACCTGTACTTCCCAAGACCTTCAAGTACATCCTGGATACATTCAGGACGGGGGTCGTCGGCTGTCAGCGCGCTCCTCTCAGCGCCACGTGTGACATTGACCTTACAGCTCTGTCAGTGACGGCCATAGGCGTAGGAACAGGGGGACAGGGGGGGGGGCAGCCCCCCCCCCCCCCCCCAAACATTTTGGATTTTAACATTACGCCTACGGGCGTTGCATGGAAAGCATCGACTTCAGAATGCCTCCTGCCCCCCCCCCCCCCCCCCCCCCCCAACTTGAACATAGTTCCTGCGCCCCTGGTGACGGCCGTTGGACGACCCGCACTGACGGCGCGTTCTGCTAACTCTTGATGCACTTTGGCCATTGGAATGTGCGTAGTTATCGCTGATGGGTATCGTCCCAGTGGGTCCTGTTTACCACTGACACGACACACTGACACACTGACACATCTATCTTTTATCAGCCGGGGCAGGCCAGGCGTTCGTTACTCTTTGTCGCATTCCGTAAATAGCGCGTGCCGGCTCGCCATTCCGAGAGTTGACTATTCGAGCCACTTTATGGATTTCGCGTGGCTGCTTTGGTGGGATTGCGCTGTCTCTGATCGGCTTAGCTGGTGTTGATAACGTTTTTCGATACAAAGTATGGCGAATATTTTTGCGGGAGATTATTTTTACGCCGGAAAGTTGCAAGTTAAACTTGCGTCGGGAAGTCGTATTTTTATGTTTGATTGCTGAAAATGCATTATGCAATGTAACGCTTGTCATTCGTTGAAAATTGTTCAAACCAATGTTCTAATAGACGAATTTCAAGGCTTCCCTTCTTCTTCTTTTAAACATTGAAGGGGCATTAAAGGGAATGTTTCGCCTTTCTGAAAGTTGTGAAATATACGCTGGTTGTAGTCGAAAATATGAAGTAAGTGCTGCTGAAAACGATGGTGATATGTTTTATCTCGAAAAGTCACTTAACTTCATACAAATTAAGTTTTAAATTTGGGCTGATGACGTCATTATTGAGCAATAGATCGCCGCTGATTGGCTGACAAAGTGGCTGTCAACCAAT
Source organism: Chirona hameri (assembly GCA_036785665.1). Lineage (NCBI taxonomy): Eukaryota > Metazoa > Arthropoda > Thecostraca > Balanomorpha > Balanidae > Chirona > Chirona hameri. Next base: position 69,447 of record JAXIVJ010002909.1, read on the forward strand.
CAGCGGCTGCACCAGCCTGGGCGCATTTTGCAAATGGTAAATTAAATTGCTTAAAAACGGTTAAGTTTTGGGAAGATGACCTTAGTAATTTAGACATAACGGCCAAAGATAATGGCTATCTCAGTTAAAAACCAATACAAAGGTGAAACATTCCCTTTAAAGGGAATAGGTCACCATGGAAGTTGTCTTGAAATTTGGCTATACGGGGTATTTCGAGCTGAAGAAACGAATATGGCATTTGTTTGGATGATAGATGGATATCCGTCGAAGAGTTTCAAGTTTCGACTTTCGTGCCCCGATCGGGGAACGAAACAACCGAACAGCGTCTTCTAAAAGGGCCCCTTTTAGAAGACGCTGTTTCGTGCCCCGATCTACTTCCACGACACTAGTCCTGTGTCTTTAATTACTTAGCGTTGCGAGGTAATTCTTTCACCACAACCCGTTTCTCGATCCGCTCTACAAATCTGCTATATCGGTTCAACACCCCATGTTAAAGGTGAACTATTCCCTTTAAGGAATGATTATATTGAATGAAATGTAAATTATTTATTCGTTATGTCTCCTTGTCTTCCTGTAAAATTCCCTGTGTGCCCTGTGTACTTCAGATTTTCCATTTTCGCGACTCGATAATTCGCGAGACGTAACATCTGGTCAACCATGCCTCGCCCCACTCATGTTCACTGCCGCGCTCTTTAGCACGGGAAAATGGATGTCCGGGCATCGGGAATATTAGCCCCGTTTCCATGACACTAGCAAATCCGGATTTCCTCTCAAATCCAGATTTCAGCGGTCATGGAAACGCCCGTTTTACCAAACTGGATGGAATTTCGTAATCCGATTAAAAAAAAAATCCCGAGGAAATCGGATTACCCTGCCTATCTACTCGTCTCTTTCAACGATTATTTTATAATAAAAATATAGCGTACAACCACGACACTCGAACATAACAAATTTCGCGATGGTAAGAACATCCTGTGCAAAATTCGGAATTCCCCACTGTAATCCTGATTTCCTTCATGACTCATGAGTGAATCGGATTTAAAACTAATCCAGCTATACCGACCACCAATTAAAGCTTCGCTTGCAGACGGAACCCCTCAACATGACTGACAAATGTCAGACATAGCATTCCGTGAAAACTTTTACTTTTGTGGTCAGCGCGGAAATGATGCGAGAGATAAGAGCGTACCAGCTTTCCTCAGTGCTAGCTAACCAGCTGTAGGCCAATTAAATACTGTAGCGCGTGGGTACAGCCTGCATCTCCTTCGCCCGATACGCAGTCGAAGGTATACTGAGCCTATAAGCTGAAGCTTAGCATGCTCGTCGTATACCGGTATGTATGTGTGCAGTGTAACTAATAGGGGTCCACAAGTCGATGTCTTATCGACACATTGAACACGTCACGGGTGTACAGACTAATTGCGTTGCTCCAGCAGGTTTCGGAGAGTCGTCTCAAAGAGCGTCTTGTCTAATGATCTCTGATATATTGCATCACCGATGCCTTATCGGCACATTGATCACGTCACGGATGTACAGTTTTTTAGGCTAATTGCGTTACTAAGGCAGGTCTCGGGGGATCGTCTCGCTGAGTTTCTTGTCTAATGATCTCCGATATTGGCCCCGTTGCCATGCCAGTAGTGAATCCGATTAGGATTCACTCACGAAGGAAATCAGGATTACAGTGGGAGTTTCCATGACCGTACGAGAGGAAATCCGGATTACATTCGAGACTCCCGACCCTTGCTTTGGTCGGAGAGCGGATTACAGCCGCACATAAATGCTACATTGGGGCAATTGTATGCAAGATAGGGGAACGAATTTTGCACAGGATGTTCTTGCCATCGCGAAATTTGTTATGTGCAAGTTTCGCGGTTGTACGCTATATTTTCATTCTAAAATGATCGTTGAACGAGACGAGTAGATAGGCAGGGTAATCCGATTTCCTCAGGAAATCCCGTTTCCGATCCGCTTACAGAATCCAATCCGCTTTCGTAAAACAGACGTTCCCATGACTGCTGAATTCGAGATTTGAGAGGAAATCCGGATTAACTAGTGTCATGGAGACGGGGCCATTGCATCCCCCGATGCTAGTGAAGCCGGTCGGCGGTAGTCACCGTGGAGGTATGCTGAGTAGTTGGTGGCTGCGTCTGGTGCGCTCTCTGGTGTGCGTGTTTGCGCCATTTCCACGGTCAGGAGCGAGGTTCAAGGCCGAGACGTCCCGGCTGGCAGCTGCTGGCATCCAGGTGGCGCCAGTTGAGTCATGTCGAGCGGCTGTTCCCCGTTCCTGTCTCTGCCCTTCTCCCGTCCCCACGCTCAGCCCTTTCCCTGTCCCGTTCCGTCCCCCGTTTCCCGTCCCCCGTCCCCCGTCCCCATTCCCGTGTCCCGTGTCCCGTGTCCCGTGTCCCGTGTCCCGTCCCGTCCCGTCCCGTCCCGCCCCGCCCCGCCCCGCCCCGCCCCGCCCCGCCCCGCCCCGCCCCTCCCCGCCCCGCCCCGCCCCGCCCCGCCCCGCCCCGCCCACGCCCCCCGTCTCCCGTTTCCCGTCTCCCGTCTCCCGTCCCGTCTCCTCCTACCCTCGCAAGTCGCACCAGCAACCATTTCCGCTTCCTGCGCCTCGCCAACAAGACAACAACAAAGGAACAGCCCGTGCAACTTCACCGGATGCGCGCCAACGTTCGGCCAATGCGAAAACTTCGCCGGACGGACAACATAATACATGGCTCCACCGTCTCCAGGCTCACCCCACGACCCGCGCCGCCGCCGCGCCGCGCCGACCCGCGCCGCCGCCGCGCCGCCCCGCCCCGCCCCCGCCCCCGCCCCCGCCCCCGCCCCCGCCCCCGCCCCCGCCCCCGCCCCGGGCGGCGGCTCGAACTCGTCGGTAGTTGGTGTAAAATAGTACGGTTGACGTCAGAGCGGGTCTGGAAATAGACGTGGCCGCCGGGCGACTCTGGCATTCCGGTCAGCCGTGATATTTCCGTGACTCGCAACCCAGCTCTGATACACCAATGACGTCACTTGCAGTATTAACATTCGCGCGGTGTATTGGGTGGAGTGTAAGGATAGTACAAGCGCAGGAGTATTTACGTAGTAGGTGGTAACTGGTAATTGCAGGGGAGTGGAAATATCGAAATAATTGGACGTGAATAAAGATCTGTGGTCTGTAGGAATGGTATTGTATCCAAAGGTTCACACTGGCAATGTACCAATATTACCGCTGTACAACGTACATAGTACACATATGTACCCAATTATGGGTAGTCGGAACCGTTTTGTCTGATTTCCTCTAACCTGTTTGTCGTTTTCCGTTAAGTTAATGTCTCCATGGCTGACCCGTCGCTATACCTGCAATGGTTTTATTTCTGGCCACTGGCGGAAAGGTATAGGTAATCTTATAGTAACCCAAAGCTGCAATGTTATGACTTTATGAGTAAGCATTGCATTAAAGGAAATAGTTCACCTTCGGAAATTTTTCAGAACACGATTTTATTATATTTTTTAATACAGTTTCTTTTTTTCTTTTCAAAAATGGTCCTACATCGCGCCAATTCAGGACAGAAGGTCGTACATTATTAATGTTATGGTGTGCGTTATTGGTCTGCGCATGCTCAGACCAGTGCTGGCACTCTCAGACGGTACGGTATATCATATTTGCGCCGCATTCCTTCGCCAAAAAGTCAAATATCTTCGGCTGGAGTCTTTTCAGCCAAGAAAAGTTGCAGATGAGGACTTCTCAACACGGGCTACAAAACTGCTATTTCAGTTCAAAATCCCATGTTGAAGGTGAACTATTTCCTTTAACATCTAATTTCACTTATGTTGCACTGAAACAATTATGCATCAAGACTTGACATACCTGCATCATGTCATTAAGATATATTCACCTTATGCAAGGATAATTCGTTTTTGTCTTCATCCCATCTAGCCGGTAGGCTATGGCCGGGGAGGGAAAAGTTAACTGGCAATGAGCCAGGCAGATATTTAACGTTACGTTAAGCCGGCTAATATTATCCGGTACAAAAAGCAAAACCAAAGGCAAAAATTGCGTTAAACCGGCTCATGATCGTCCGGTGCAAATAGCAAGAGGGAAGCCGAAACAAGAAAACACAGACATACAACACATACAAGCACACAGGCACACACACAATAGGTAATTAGGTATTATTCGAAGGTTTAATAGCCGCAAAGGGGCCGTCCATTAATTACGTTACGCAAATTTTGCCCATTTTCGACCCCCTCCCTCCCCTATGTCACAATTTGTCACGCTGAACCGGACCCCATGCTATAATTACATTACGCTGATGCTTACCCCACCCCCTCCGTATTTAATAAAATATCGCCGGCAGAACCGGGGAGCTTCTTAATAATAATTTGAGTGAATATGTAACTTGGGCTATACAGGCAATTCAGTTATTAAATGACGAAAACTGGAATTCTAGAACGCTTGAACAAAACACGTCAGTCGTAAAGTCCCTGTCAAGTGGAAGCGAGGCATTGCTTTTGCTAGGCAGCACTCGCTCGGGTAAATGGCTCGATCATAGCCTGATATAATGCGTTTTACTGATATCATAGGTGTTCAGTGTTGACTAGGTGGGTTATTGCCATACGCAGCTGGCCCGTATGGACTTGGCTGAGGGCGCCGGTGTTCCGGAACTTGATAACAGTGTAATGTGATGCAGAAACAGCTGTTTGTGTAGGCATCGAAACCATCGAATATGATTGTTATTCTCATCCGATGATAAACTCGGCCTTAGGAAAATATATGCTTTGGTTTCCGAAAGTTGGCATACATGTGTTAATTTGAAGCTGCATTCACATGACCAATGGTAATGGTAGACATGACAGAAAATGGCAATGTTTCATCATATCTCATATCATCATATCTCTAGAAGTCCGAGTTTCTTCAATGTTGACCGCCTTCGTCACCAGCATCCATAGCTGTGGCATGCACAACATTTTTTTCATGTCTTTAAACAAATGTTATAAACATGCATTCTGGGTTATATTTTGTGCATTCTATTCATGTATAAATATCATTTTGGTTTGGTCTTTTTGCGAAAAGTTATTTTCAAAACATTTTCCAAAAAAAATATACGTTGCAATGTTGTTTCAAAATGCAAAGGTCCTATGTTTCTGATGTCCATATGTTTCTGATGGGGTGTCAAAAAGTATATCTTGATATATACTGTTTTATTTGCGCTCTAGCGCGGCGAATGTGCTTACCAGTGATAAGGATCTGAGAGTGATGGTGCATAAGATAGAGTCATGGACTACCGCCTACGGACGTGTCATTGACACCGGTCCTGCCTACGGACGTGTCAACGACACCGGTCCTGCTGAGCACGTGTCAACGACACCGGTCCTGCCTACGGACGTGTCAATGACACCGGTCCTGCTGAGCACGTGTCAACGACACCGGTCCTGCCTACGGACGTGTCAATGACACCGGTCCTGCTGAGCACGTGTCAACGACACCGGTCCTGCCTACGGACGTGTCAACGACACCGGTCCTGCTGAGGACGTGTCAACGGCACCGGTCCTGCTGAGGACGTGTCAATGACACCGGTCCCGCCTACGGACGTGTCAACGACACCGGTCCTGCCTACGGACGTGTCATTGACACCGGTCCTGCTGAGGACGTGTCAACGGCACCGGTCCTGCTGAGGACGTGTCAACGACACCAGTCCTGCTGAGGACGTGTCAACGACACCAGTCCTGCTGAGCACGTGTCAACGACACCAGTCCTGCCTACGGACGTGTCAACGACACCAGTCCTGCTGAGCACGTGTCAACGACACCGGTCCTGCTACAGACGTGTCAATGACACCGGTCCTGCTGAGGACGTGTCAATGACACCGGTCCTGCTGAGGACGTGTCAACGACACCGGTCCTGCCTACGGACGTGTCAACGGCACCGGTCCTGCCTACGGACGTGTCAACGACACCAGTCCTGCTGAGGACGTGTCAACGGCACCGGTCCTGCTGAGGACGTGTCAATGACACCAGTCCTGCTGAGGACGTGTCAACGACACCGGTCCTGCCTACGGACGTGTCAATGACACCGGTCCTGCTGAGCACGTGTCAACGACACCAGTCCTGCTGAGGACGTGTCAATGACACCGGTCCTGCTGAGCACGTGTCAACGACACCAGTCCTGCCTACGGACGTGTCAACGACACCAGTCCTGCTGAGCACGTGTCAACGACACCGGTCCTGCTACGGACGTGTCAATGACACCGGTCCTGCTGAGGACGTGTCAATGACACCGGTCCTGCTGAGGACGTGTCAACGACACCGGTCCTGCCTACGGACGTGTCAACGGCACCGGTCCTGCCTACGGACGTGTCAACGACACCAGTCCTGCTGAGGACGTGTCAACGGCACCGGTCCTGCTGAGGACGTGTCAATGACACCAGTCCTGCTGAGGACGTGTCAACGACACCGGTCCTGCCTACGGACGTGTCAATGACACCGGTCCTGCTGAGCACGTGTCAACGACACCGGTCCTGCCTACGGACGTGTCAATGACACCGGTCCTGCTGAGCACGTGTCAACGACACCAGTCCTGCCTACGGACGTGTCAATGACACCGGTCCTGCTGAGCACGTGTCAACGACACCGGTCCTGCTGAGCACGTGTCAACGGCACCGGTCCTGCCTACGGACGTGTCAAAGACACCGGTCCTGCCTACGGACGTGTCAATGACACCGGTCCTGCTGAGCACGTGTCAACGGCACCGGTCCTGCTGAGGACGTGTCAATGACACCAGTCCTGCTGAGGACGTGTCAACGGCACCGGTCCTGCTGAGGACGTGTCAATGACACCAGTCCTGCTGAGGACGTGTCAACGACACCGGTCCTGCCTACGGACGTGTCAATGACACCGGTCCTGCTGAGCACGTGTCAACGACACCGGTCCTGCCTACGGACGTGTCAATGACACCGGTCCTGCTGAGCACGTGTCAACGACACCAGTCCTGCCTACGGACGTGTCAATGACACCGGTCCTGCTGAGCACGTGTCAACGACACCGGTCCTGCTGAGCACGTGTCAACGGCACCGGTCCTGCCTACGGACGTGTCAAAGACACCGGTCCTGCTGAGGACGTGTCAATGACACCGGTCCTGCTGAGCACGTGTCAACGGCACCGGTCCTGCTGAGCACGTGTCAACGGCACCAGTCCTGCTGATGGACGTGTCAACGGCACCGGTCCTGCTGAGGACGTGTCAACGACACCGGTCCTGCTGAGGACGTGTCAACGGCACCGGTCCTGCTGAGGACGTGTCAACGACACCGGTCCTGCTGAGGACGTGTCAACGACACCGGTCCTGCCTACGGACGTGTCAACGACACCGGTCCTGCTGAGCACGTGTCAACGACACCAGTCCTGCTGAGGACGTGTCAACGACACCGGTCCTGCTGAGCACGTGTCAACGGCACCGGTCCTGCTGAGGACGTGTCAACGACACCAGTCCTGCTGAGGACGTGTCAACGACACCGGTCCTGCTGAGGACGTGTCAACGGCACCGGTCCTGCTGAGGACGTGTCAACGACACCGGTCCTGCTGAGGACGTGTCAACGACACCGGTCCTGCCTACGGACGTGTCAACGACACCGGTCCTGCCTACGGACGTGTCAACGACACCGGTCCTGCTGAGGACGTGTCAACGGCACCGGTCCTGCTGAGGACGTGTCAACGACACCGGTCCTGCTGAGGACGTGTCAACGACACCGGTCCTGCCTACGGACGTGTCAACGACACCGGTCCTGCCTACGGACGTGTCAACGACACCGGTCCTGCTGAGGACGTGTCAACGGCACCGGTCCTGCTGAGGACGTGTCAACGACACCGGTCCTGCTGAGGACGTGTCAACGACACCGGTCCTGCCTACGGACGTGTCAACGACACCGGTCCTGCCTACGGACGTGTCAACGACACCGGTCCTGCTGAGCACGTGTCAACGGCACCGGTCCTGCTGAGGACGTGTCAACGACACCGGTCCTGCTGAGGACGTGTCAACGACACCGGTCCTGCCTACGGACGTGTCAACGGCACCGGTCCTGCCTACGGACGTGTCAACAACACCAGTCCTGCTGAGGACGTGTCAACGGCACCGGTCCTGCTGAGGACGTGTCAATGACACCAGTCCTGCTGAGGACGTGTCAACGACACCGGTCCTGCCTACGGACGTGTCAATGACACCGGTCCTGCTGAGCACGTGTCAACGACACCGGTCCTGCCTACGGACGTGTCAATGACACCGGTCCTGCTGAGCACGTGTCAACGACACCAGTCCTGCCTACGGACGTGTCAATGACACCGGTCCTGCTGAGCACGTGTCAACGACACCGGTCCTGCTGAGCACGTGTCAACGGCACCGGTCCTGCCTACGGACGTGTCAAAGACACCGGTCCTGCCTACGGACGTGTCAATGACACCGGTCCTGCTGGGCACGTGTCAACGGCACCGGTCCTGCTGAGGACGTGTCAATGACACCAGTCCTGCTGAGGACGTGTCAACGGCACCGGTCCTGCTGAGGACGTGTCAATGACACCAGTCCTGCTGAGGACGTGTCAACGACACCGGTCCTGCCTACGGACGTGTCAATGACACCGGTCCTGCTGAGCACGTGTCAACGACACCGGTCCTGCCTACGGACGTGTCAATGACACCGGTCCTGCTGAGCACGTGTCAACGACACCAGTCCTGCCTACGGACGTGTCAATGACACCGGTCCTGCTGAGCACGTGTCAACGACACCGGTCCTGCTGAGCACGTGTCAACGGCACCGGTCCTGCCTACGGACGTGTCAAAGACACCGGTCCTGCTGAGGACGTGTCAATGACACCGGTCCTGCTGAGCACGTGTCAACGGCACCGGTCCTGCTGAGCACGTGTCAACGGCACCAGTCCTGCTGATGGACGTGTCAACGGCACCGGTCCTGCTGAGGACGTATCAACGACACCGGTCCTGCTGAGGACGTGTCAACGGCACCGGTCCTGCTGAGGACGTGTCAACGACACCGGTCCTGCTGAGGACGTGTCAACGACACCGGTCCTGCCTACGGACGTGTCAACGACACCGGTCCTGCTGAGCACGTGTCAACGACACCAGTCCTGCTGAGGACGTGTCAACGACACCGGTCCTGCTGAGCACGTGTCAACGGCACCGGTCCTGCTGAGGACGTGTCAACGACACCAGTCCTGCTGAGGACGTGTCAACGACACCGGTCCTGCTGAGGACGTGTCAACGGCACCGGTCCTGCTGAGGACGTGTCAACGACACCGGTCCTGCTGAGGACGTGTCAACGACACCGGTCCTGCCTACGGACGTGTCAACGACACCGGTCCTGCTGAGGACGTGTCAACGGCACCGGTCCTGCTGAGGACGTGTCAACGACACCGGTCCTGCTGAGGACGTGTCAACGACACCGGTCCTGCCTACGGACGTGTCAACGACACCGGTCCTGCCTACGGACGTGTCAACGACACCGGTCCTGCTGAGGACGTGTCAACGGCACCGGTCCTGCTGAGGACGTGTCAACGACACCGGTCCTGCTGAGGACGTGTCAACGACACCGGTCCTGCCTACGGACGTGTCAACGACACCGATCCTGCCTACGGACGTGTCAACGACACCGGTCCTGCTGAGCACGTGTCAACGGCACCGGTCCTGCTGAGGACGTGTCAACGACACCAGTCCTGCTGAGGACGTGTCAACGACACCGGTCCTGCCTACGGACGTGTCAACGACACCGGTCCTGCCTACGGACGTGTCAACGACACCGGTCCTGCTGAGCACGTGTCAACGACACCAGTCCTGCTGAGGACGTGTCAACGACACCGGTCCTGCTGAGCACGTGTCAACGACACCGGTCCTGCTGAGAACGTGTTAACGGCACCGGTCCTGCTGAGAACGTGTTAACGGCACCGGTCCTGCTGAGGACGTGTCAACGGCACCGGTCCTGCTGAGGACGTGTCAACGGCACCGGTCCTGCTGAGCATGTGTCAACGGCACCGGTCCTGTCTACGGACGTGTCAACGGCACCAGTCCTGCTGAGGACGTGTCAACGACACCAGTCCTGCTGAGGACGTGTCAATGACACCAGTCCTGCCTACGGACGTGTCAACGACACCAGTCCTGCTGAGCACGTGTCATTGACACCGGTCCTGCTGAGCACGTGTTAACGGCACCGGTCCTGCTGAGCACGTGTCAACGACACCAGTCCTGCTGAGGACGTGTCAACGACACCGGTCCTGCCTACGGACGTGTCAACGACACCAGTCCTGCTGAGGACGTGTCAACGACACCGGTCCTGCCTACGGACGTGTTAACGGCACCGGTCCTGCTGAGGACGTGTCAACGACACCGGTCCTGCTGAGGACGTGTTAACGGCACCGGTCCTGCTGAGCACGTGTCAAAGACACCAGTCCTGCTGAGGACGTGTCAACGACACCGGTCCTGCCTACGGACGTGTCAACGACACCAGTCCTGCTGAGGACGTGTCAACGACACCGGTCCTGCCTACGGACGTGTCAACGACACCAGTCCTGCTGAGCACGTGTCAACGACACCGGTCCTGCTGAGCACGTGTCAACGACACCAGTCCTGCTGAGCACGTGTCATTGACACCAGTCCTGCCTACGGACGTGTCAACGGCACCGGTCCTGCTGATGGACGTGTCAACGGCACCGGTCCTGCTGAGCACGTGTCAATGACACCGGTCCTGCTGAGGACGTGTCATTGACACCGGTCCTGCTGAGGACGTGTCAACGACACCGGTCCTGCTGAGGACGTGTCAACGGCACCGGTCCTGCTGAGGACGTGTCAACGGCACCGGTCCTGCTGAGGACGTGTCATTGACACCGGTCCTGCTGAGGACGTGTCATTGACACCAGTCCTGCTGAGGACGTGTCATTGACACCGGTCCTGCTGAGGACGTGTCAACGGCACCAGTCCTGCCTACGGACGTGTCAACGACACCAGTCCTGCTGAGGACGTGTCAACGACACCGGTCCTGCTGACGGACGTGTCAACGACACCAGTCCTGCTGAGGACGTGTCAACGGCACCGGTCCTGCTGAGCACGTGTCAACGACACCGGTCCTGCTGATGGACGTGTCATTGACACCAGTCCTGCTGAGGACGTGTCATTGACACCGGTCCTGCTGAGCACGTGTCAACGGCACCAGTCCTGCTGAGGACGTGTCAACGACACCAGTCCTGCTGAGGACGTGTTATCGACACCAGTCCTGCTGAGGACGTGTTAACGACACCGGTCCTGCTGAGCACGTGTCAACGGCACCGGTCCTGCTGAGCACGTGTCAACGGCACCGGTCCTGCTGAGCACGTGTTAACGACACCGGTCCTGCTGAGCACGTGTCAACGGCACCGGTCCTGCTGAGGACGTGTCAACGACACCAGTCCTGCTGAGGACGTGTTAACGACACCGGTCCTGCTGAGCACGTGTCAACGGCACCGGTCCTGCTGAGCACGTGTCAACGGCACCGGTCCTGCTGAGCACGTGTCAACGGCGCCGGTCCTGCTGAGCACGTGTCAACGGCACCGGTCCTGCTGAGCACGTGTCAACGGCACCGGTCCTGCTGAGCACGTGTCAACGGCACCGGTCCTGCTGAGCACGTGTTAACGGCACCGGTCCTGCTGAGCACGTGTCAACGGCACCGGTCCTGCTGAGCACGTGTTAACGGCACCGGTCCTGCTGAGGACGTGTCAACGGCACCGGTCCTGCTGAGCACGTGTCAACGGCACCGGTCCTGCTGAGCACGTGTCAACGGCACCGGTCCTGCTGAGCACGTGTTAACGGCACCGGTCCTGCTGAGGACGTGTCAACGGCACCGGTCCTGCTGAGCACGTGTTAACGGCACCGGTCCTGCTGAGGACGTGTCAACGGCACCGGTCCTGCTGAGCACGTGTCAACGGCACCGGTCCTGCTGAGCACGTGTCAACGGCACCGGTCCTGCTGAGCACGTGTCAACGGCACCGGTCCTGCTGAGGACGTGTTAACGGCACCGGTCCTGCTGAGCACGTGTCAACGGCACCGGTCCTGCTGAGGACGTGTCAACGGCACCGGTCCTGCTGAGGACGTGTCAACGGCACCGGTCCTGCTGAGGACGTGTCAACGGCACCGGTCCTGCTGAGCACGTGTCAACGGCACCGGTCCTGCTGAGCACGTGTCAACGGCACCGGTCCTGCTGAGCACGTGTTAACGGCACCGGTCCTGCTGAGCACGTGTCAACGGCACCGGTCCTGCTGAGCACGTGTCAACGGCACCGGTCCTGCTGAGCACGTGGCATTGGTTGTCAATGCATTATGCAGATGCCAACACTACCGACAGTAATATTATACCATATACCGTTAGATGCATACGTACGTACAGTCAGTCTCATAATGATCTTCCCTTACCATGTTTCTAAAACTCATCTAATTTCACTTCTGTGTACATGAAGGACTGGTTTAAGGGAACATGTGGTTAGACTACCTAGGTAGGTACCACATGTTCCCTTAAATCAGTCCTTCATGTGCACAGAAGTGAAATTATATGAGTTTTAGAAACATGGTAAGGGAAGATCATTATGAGACCGACTGTACGTTACTTTACCGATGATAATTACCGATGCTGGCCGGCAATTTACACCTCAGGAAGGGATACATTCGTAGATTTATGATTTATCCACCACATCGGAAATATGCGTGTTTTAAATTCTGCCGATCTTAAGCTGAGGGGCCTATTTCGCTTTGACAAAAAGCTTGTTAAATTACGAATCAAAATATTCGAGATTGGTACACAAATCTGTACTCACTTGATGCGTCCCGCGAGATTCTACTGGTGCATGTTTTAGCGATGTCACTTATTGCGCCAATAATTGCGCTTAACTAAAATAGAAAACTGGCCTACTGAGCCCTGATCATGTTTATATGTGACGAAACTTTACATGCATGGTCTTGCCTTTGCGTGATAAATCATCCCTCGTTTGCTATTTATGTTCGGTTATGCAGGCACTTATTTGTACCAAATTGCACGACTGCAATGGATGCAGGGCTAATTTTAGAGGTCGGGGAGTCCGAGCATAACCTTTACGTTAGAACTGGTGAGAGCTTTTTAGAATGATTCAGCTTAAAGCTTCATTAGGAAGCTGTCACTGTCATGCACGGTAGGATAGACTATCATACTCAATAGACTTTTTGCAGCTGTCCTGAACGTTCCAAACTTTTGCTTCCTTTTTGTAAGCCTTTGAATAATTCGCCGGTGTTACCTGAAGATTTGTTTCATTTTCCATACATCAAGATTTAGATATTAGGACTGTAAATGCCACCAGTTTGGTGATAGCACTGGAAGTATATTTTTCAATATCGATAATATATTGCTATATTAAATGTCAGACAAACAGTTTATGCCTTCATGCCAAGAGATGAGCAGTTTATGGCCGGTTGTTCTGGTTTCCCACAAAAGAGTAACGTTACGCTAGCACCAACTCCCCTCCCCTTCCCCATGTTACAATTCGTCACGCTGTGGCTGACCCCCCACCCCACCCCCTCTTGCGTAACGTAATTAATGGACGGCCCCAAAGACACAACATGATGCCGTTTAATGGCAAACCATTGCATTGACGAAGTAATTTCGATTCGATTATGCGTGTGTTTAACTGCTTGGCTATCGTTCCGGACACTTTACAGTTGTATCATACATAGTATGTTAAGTGAGCGATTAACGGCGCGCATTGACAAGAATACAGACTTTCGGTCGAGGCCAAACCAACAGTAAGCATTAATACCGCTTACAATACTTTTTCTGGTTATATCTACCTGCCCACGCACATTTAATGACTTCTTGTTGAGCAATGTGCTGATTGATTCTTTGGTGGAGGCGTTTTGTCAAGACGTCCAAATGTATTAAGGCAACAGAATGTGTGCCATAAATGATCAATAACTTCGCTTCTAAACACCAAAGCAATTAGCATGCAGTGCGTGCGTCAGAAACTGACCGCCGTCTATTAATACTGAGATCGGTGGAGAGCCCCATGGCACCGAGCAATGGTTCCTTGCCCTTGAGCCCATATACAACCATACGTCGCGTGTAAATTCTCCACTACTTGCGGGGAATAGCCGGCCCGTCGGCGTCAGCTGCTTCGGCTCTGTTTACCGAACCGCGCTGGCGTCGCGTCGAGACTGAAACGTCAACCGTCACGATAATAGGCCCTCTTGACACTGACCCTCCACGGAGTCGTCACGACCGCGCAAGAGGCGCGGCCATGACGCAAGTCCGTGACGCACGAACATTCGGGACACCAACCTTTGCCACCTAACTATCGACTGGGCGTGTCAGCCTATTCCAGAACTGCACTCGGGCCGCCGACAGAATTCCAGGATCGCGGCCGCTCCAGTGGCGACACTGCAGTGTAAGTTTAGCCGCCCGAGACGGCCGGCCGAGCTTCTGCGGGTCTATTCGCGGACTGTCGGCCGTCCAGTCGTGGCGGCGCTCCGTTGTTGATGGAGCTGCTGGCCGCCCACGCCTGCCACTGCCGACGCTATTTCGATGCGGCGGCCCCGCCGGCGACGTCGGTGCGACCGACTCGGATGCCGATTGCCGACTGACGTCATGCCACTCACGGCGGCACGGGACTCGACCTGGTGGTCATATGACCTTCCATGCCCCGCGGGCACGGGGGGGGGGGGGGGCGAGAAGAGGGCTTGAGGGAGGAGTGAGATATTCTCGGACACTGGCTGACGTCATGCCATTCACGACGGCACGGGTTCCGGTGGCTCGGATTCCGGTGGCTCGGCGGTCGTATGACCTCCCATGCCCCGCGGGCACAAGGAGGCGGGAAGAGAGCTATCAGATCTGTGCATATGTCACGGCAAGCGCGCCCCTTTCCGCGCTGACCCCATTTGGATCAGCATTTGCGCCCATTGTCAACAGGTTCATTGCTTACCGCCAGACTGAGTCATGGAATCACGCGAACAGACCACACGCGCGTCTTTCCCGACTGGCTGCGTGCCCTTCGTTTTCACGGTAGCGAGTGGGCGAGCTTTTGACCGGTTATCGGCCAACTGATGACCTCTGACAGAGCCTGGTAACAGCGTGTCACCGGACGCAGTCATCAGTTGCTAGGAGGCGGTGACAGCGGGTTGCTAGGGGTAAGGTAAGGGTGGTGTCGGCGGCTGCCAGGGTCGGTCGGCGCCGGACGCCTCGGCCCGCAGCCCTTCACGGCGGTCACGGCCCCGGCCCGCAGCCCTTCACGGCGGTCACGGCTTTCGACGATGGCGTTCGCCGCATTTGGCAGCCCGCTGTGCTCGCTTCATTTGGCAGCCCGCTGCGTCGAGTTGGACGCACGGTGCGGCATTAGCTGAATTTGGCAACACTCATTACCTGTTCCTATACCGCAGCTGTAAATAAACGGGTAATACGGTCTCCGTTGCCAGCCGCGGGCGAGCTGGGGTCACGAGACATTACCTACAGGTCACTGTCTCGGTCACCGTTTGCTCGTTGCCAGAGGCCCTTTGTAATGGGAAACAGGCAATACGATTTAGCAAGCCTTCGAATTCATTCGATGCAAATTTCATTGACGAAATCACATCGAATATATGTTTGGGATCAATACTTTGAAGGGACTCGTGCCAAAACATAGACGCATTTTCAATGAAAATTAATATGTACAGATAAAATAAATGACGTCCTACCATACCGCCGAAAAATATATTAAAAATAGGCGACTTTGTTAAAGCATTCGGTTTTGCGCTATCTTCAGCTGAAAATGAGCTAAGCCGCAGACTCAGAAAATATTATTAATTCATGAATGTATTTGTCGGCACTGTGAGACACTGGGTTTATTGCCTTTATCTGTACATATTGATCGTTATTTTAGCAAATCAAACAAGTTGATAAAAGTTCAAATATTGTTGAGCTTCTGAAGACTCTTCACTACGCCGAGCCTTTTTACAATTGTCACTATTTTATATCCTGCACAGCAACTTAATGTTGTTGTCTTCCCCTGAATTCGCCCCCCCCCCCCCCCCTCTTTCCCGGTCACCGTCCGGCCTGCCTTGAACTGTGCGTCTGGCTGCGTCGTGTATTTGCAGTCTGTTTGTGTGTGCAGGGTGCCAGCAGCTCTGACAGTGATCTGGCTGCCAGTGACGTCAGTGTCTGGGACACGGGCCCGCAGTTGGCGCAACACTGCTGTGAACGGCAGAACGCTTGGGACCTTGATTTTCGGCGATAACTTTTGAAGGCATTAACTGACATCGACGAATTACTCGCAATGAACGTTTCAGACCCCGGGGCAATTTGTATTATTAAAGGAAATAGTTCACCTTCAACATGGGGTTTTTAACTGAGATGGCAGTTTTGTAGCCCGTGTTGGGAAACCCCTATCTGCAAGTTTTCTTGACTGAAAAGGCTCCAGCCGAATATATTTGATTTTTTGGCGAAGGAATGCGGTGCTTACGAAAGAATGCGGTGCTTACGATAGCCTGGGCAGGCTATACAATCAGCCAATCAGCTTGCAGCTGGAGTCTAGCAAGCGAACCGCCGGCCGCCGGTTGGCACTTCTCTCAGGCGAGTCTATCCTTACGCGACTACTTTCGAATCTAATTGGCTGAGCCATGTGTTTCATTCGCGTGACGTGAGGACCCTGACTCAGAGAGTATGTATATAGTTTTGATCAAATTAATCATTTACGACCTTCTGTCCTGAATCGGCGCGATGTATGGCCATTTTTTTACAATATAAAAAATTGCATTACAAAATATAACAAATAGTGTTTGGGAAAACAAAAATACAAGGTTTCCCTTTTTTCCTTTAAGGGGAAATATTAACCTATTGATTTTTTTAGCAACAATTTCTTAGGCTTCCGTTATGTTATAACAATAATGCGATCTAAATTTAAGAATGAAATAAAATGATTCCCTAATTCAAAGTTGGAAGTTTGGACAAATTCAAAAGCAAGAACATATACTTCTTTCGGAGTACATGATCGGTGTTTTCCTCCACTGGCGAAACGCGACATATCTGGCGCTTTTGTATCAATCTGTTAAACGTTGAATCCCTTTCGTTTCTCAACAAATCGCATACACTAAATAGGTCGCCGTCCGGGGCCAAGCTAAACTGCCGATTTCAAAGCACTTTTTCAAATGCTTGTTGATTGTTCATAAAAGTTTGGCACATATTCGCAAAAGATAGAGTGCAGGAAACATATTGCATTCCTTCATGATAAATAACAATGCGTAGGGAGGCTAATTTACTGAATTTGTTTCCGAGTACTTCCTGGGTACCGACCGTTATAAGCGTGGATCGCTTATCAACTATAACATGAAATATCTTTCGGTAGGAATGTTTATATGTAAAATGTGATCAATTTACAATATATTTTGGTCTCGTCTATCGATTTGAAGTAATAACTCCATTTTTGTGGAAAAAGATGAATATTTCCCTTTTAAAGTTGTTAAATATAAAAAAAAATTAGGGCACTTTCCATTCACTCGTAATGTTAAAACTCGCGCAGTAAATTAAATCTGTGGGTAGAGGCTATCGTGAAAGGGCAGAGCTATGTGCTGACGTCAGAGCTTTGCTCCGCCCTGGCTGACCTTGAACCGGCGCTGTCCGACCCGTGACCGGTCAGTTGCGAGTGATGGGCGGAGTCAAGGGCGGGACTACAGAGCGACCGGGCGTTATCCTCTGTCCGAGCTCGAATTATCTTTAACATTACGAGTGAATGGGAAGTGACCTCAATTTTCGTTTGACATTAACCCTATTTGTAACAGGGGGGGGGGCGGATTCCGCCCCCCCCCCCCTCATGTTTTTCGCAGATATCTCCAGAACGGCTGGGAGCAGGCCCATGAAATTTTGGGACTTTTCATAGAATTGAACTCCGCATTTGGAGTAAAAATTTTGAGTTCTTAACTTGAACAGAGGCGGTTCCAGGGCACAGTTTTGGGTGGGTTCGGAGGCGACATTTGGCGAAAATACGGAAATGCGATCTTCACGGTTTCTTCCTAACTGCATCAAGTATGAAGGAGTTACATCGGCTTACCGTGATTGCAAAAAGTGCAAATTAGATGATGTTAATGAAATATCATACAAAATTGCATGGCAGAGGCGGTTTCAGGGGCTTGAAAGGGGGGGGGGGGTTTCCAGGAAGTATTCAATGCTTGGCGGGAAGCCAATAGAGCAATGTAAGGGGCATTTATAGCTATCAAGATGTAAAAGATAGCTTCTGCTTCCATTATTTGCATAATTTATTACATATAGAGTTTCAGGGGCGTGTTCAGGAACATGAAAAGGGGGGTGACTGGCATGGTGATGACGATATGCCAGCGATAACGGCGCAATATACGTTTAGCTTATAATAATATATGCACATATGAGACCAGAAAATGGAATAAAGTCATTTTTTGCAGAGGCGCGCTCAGGAATGGAAGAAAGGGGGTCATATTATTGCAAGGAAACTAAGAGGCATGGGCGTACAATGACATAACATACTGCAGTTTTCGGATGAAACACGCACCACAGGCTACTCTACGAACGATTATAAGATAATAGGCGAGTCCAGGTAGGGTAAAAAGGGGGGTAAGCAATGTTAATTGAAGTTGTAAGTGAAATAGTCACTGTTGACTAGTTAGTATCATAATAGCGGATAATATACTTATCAAAAGGTCTTGCGCCGCCCTAGTTTGGATCCTGGATACGCCTATGATGAAGTACAACATGCAAAAAGGAACTATCTATGATCAGTAACATATTTATAGTGCTGGGTAGCAACTTGTCTGCGGTTAATATTTTTCCCAATTTTACCCCCCTTTTTCACTAACCTGGTACCGCCTATGGCAAAAAATATGATTTATAACTGTTTTTTCAAATGTCTCAATCACATACCATTTCATTTATCAAAAAAACAAAACATCAAAAAATGGTTTTATTACGCATTTACTTCACCCCCATATTGAGTGACCTGCACACGCCTATGATTTTTGAATTTTCAAACGTCACCATCATATATCAATTTCCGATTAAATCTCTATCGATTCATATTAGTTGTGTTAAAATCGGTCGATAAACATGAAAGCTATGTTGAATCAAAAATACCACTAAAATTTGTCGTTTTTGCCCCCCCCCCCCCCCCCCCCCCCCCTGTTGCCCCCCTATCAAAAATGTAGATTCTTTTATTATTTATAAATGTAGATCGTGTTGAGAGGAACCAAACACCGTTTCATTTTTGAAAATCGGACGGGTAGATCTCGAGATCTCCGGGGGGGGGGGCGGAATCCGCCCCCTCCCCCCCCCCCTGTTACAAATAGGGGTAGCCAGGAGCCTGTTACAAATAGGGTTAAACAACCTTAATAATACAAATTGGCGCAGGATCTGAAGCGTGCATTGCGAGAAATTCGTTCGTGCCAGTTGGTACATTCAAAGGTTATTACCGAAAATCAGGGTCCCAAACGGTCTGCCGTTCACAGAAGGTGGTGGCAAATAGGCGGAGTAGGCGTGCTGGAGACCTGTTTCATAATGGTGGATCGACTGATCTACGAAAAGGCATACTGGCAGATAGGTGGTGTTGGCGTACCGGGGTCTGTTTCATAATGGTGATCGACTGATCTTCGGACAATGCAACAGTTTGATCGTAAATTGTGTGCTTTGGGCTTATGATCATGATCAAGTCATCGGAATATTTGTTATCAAAATGTTTAAATAAAAAATGTTGTCGGCGTTGTATCTGTTGGGTATAAAACACCGATTCAAGTGATTGCAGATACCCGCTGAATCCATGTAACATCTGCGGGCTATATGTCGCCCGAATATAAGCAGGGTTTCGCGCCATGGTTGGCACATCGAAATCGTGCTCCGTATCCTCAATCCTGTGTTAGCAAGCCTGTGCTTATGAATGAGCAATGAGCATGGGTAGCGAATAAACAGGGATTTAACCACCGTTATTCGCCCGCAACAGAAATTCAAGTTCGATGTCGAGCACGATTGCATATCTGAGATAGGTAAATCAAATTGGCGATTTAAAGTCGGCGATTGCATAATGCTTTGATCAAACGCGTATCCCCAGCAAATGGAGTTGGCATCAGCGTTCGTCACGTGCCAGGCTGGTCCTATGGGCCCTGGGCCGGCCCTGGGCCGGGCCTGGGCCGGGCCTGGGCCTGGGCCGGGCCTAGGTTTGGTGTTCATGGGTCCGGGCCGGGCCGGGCTGGGGGTTGGTGGGCCCGTGACGAACACTGCTTGGCATATCGGCCAACATCCGTAAGAGTGCACTATTGAATCATGCTCCAAGTTCCCAATCCGCATCGTGGGGATCATTTACATTTGATCATACCAGATTAATTTTAAGTGGACTCTATGACATCCAATACATAATAATATCTTATAGCCCCAGTTTGCCTGGCTCACCCAGCGAACACTGTTTTTGTTCTCGGAAATCGTTCTCAATAGGTGATTATATCAGTAGGCTCAATAGGCTCAATAGGTGATTATCTTTATTCGACGTTCCGCTATTTGGCGGCATCTTTAATTGTTTTTACCTTTTCATTTTACTCAAATCTACGTTTTCGAAGATGGTAAAAATTGAGCTTTCTTTTCAAACGGAAATGCTCTCAGTGAAATGTATTCTCTTTGCACCATCTGATGTTAGACTTCCTTCTAATATGTTCGAATTTGGTAATGGCTTCGACCTCAGCACAAACGTCCGCACATTATACCTATATAGGACGTTGACATTACTTGATGTCATTCGAATTATGGGGCCTGAACTGAGGGGTGAAGGCCGCGGAAGGCGGCAATCGACAGTCGGTGTCCCCTGTGACAACGACCAGCCAGCCTTGAAGGGGACGTCCACCCTTGCTGCGTTTTATTGTCGCGCGTCATCTCCGGCTGGGAACGGCCGCGCGGTCTGCCGCCGCCCTCTTTGTCTTGCGCCACTTCCGCCGCTGCCTGGAATGCGGCAGAACTGGTGCAGAGCTTCAAAAGGCGCCCCGAAATGGCGGGAACGGCCGCCGGTGGCTGGCGGGTAGCCCGGGTGGTCCTGGTGGCTGGCACTGTCTGCTGGGTGTCCCTGACTGAAAGGGAGAGGAGACTCGGGCGCCGGTTCGATTGTCCAACCAATGCGACTGGACTCCAATCAACTGTCACAGATTGTCAGCGTGTCTGGCAAGTGAGCTGAAGGCTGGTTTCGTCACCGGTGAATAGCCCAGTCCCCGGCTTAAGTGACGACACTAGGTGGTTCTATCCCTAAGCCGAAGGAAATTTCGACCGTCACAACCGTCCCTAAAGACTAGACAATCCTTGCGATTTTTTCCTCTAGATCATTAGTGATACTTAGCGACCCTCATTTTTTTTCCTTCCTCGAGGAAAATAATTTGTAACAGTTCTGTCAACGTACAGCTGCACGCCGGGACTTGGAGCCCACCTCAGTAGCGTATCAGATTGCCACAAATGCCGTGAGGATTTAGCATGCTATGACACAGCTCCTGGGGTGTCCTCAAGTTCCCAATCGCGACTAAGAGACATTAATGACTATCATTCCCCAAAGCGACTCGCTCAAAAACATCCCGGCAATTCGCGATCCTGTCGCGTTCGTTGCCGCTGAAGGCCGGGGTTTCCGAAACCCGGCGTACCTCCGACCTGGCCAGAGCTTCAGAAGCCGTGTGTGTTGCAATGTCATGTCCTTGGGCCTGTAAGCCGATATCAGATCAGCACGAGCGACGCTCGCCAGTCGCCAGCCTTTCCTTCGCCTCTCCGGCAGTCAGGAAGTACGGGACAGTTGCGCAACGAGCCATCTCACCCACGGTAACCACAGAACACGCTACCGATCAGGGCGCAGGGGGAGGGTGGGGGAGGGAAGGAGGGTCTTCTTGGTAGTAGGAAGCGTGCTCCTGCCTATGACAAAACCTCCGAAGACGCCCGTCACGGGAGCTGTGGTTACAATAATGGTTACAGCAGTGGTTACAACAACCACGAGAACCACTTCAGCTGTTGCATCACTGTGTCAGTGCTTGCCAGTGGCGGATCCAGGGGGGCCGTAGGGGCTGAAGCCCCCTGCCTTAGAAAACGGCGCCATTTTTGTATAGGATTTGCCGGCGCCGAAGGCGCCGTAGCGTTTTCGGGAGGCCGCCAGGGCGCCCTTGCGTCTACCAACAGCATCGTAGCACTCTTGGAAGGCACCCTGGCACCCTCAGAAGACATCTTGCCGCCCTCACAACGCATTATGCCGCCCTCGGAAGGTACATCGCCGCCCTCGGAAGGCATTATGCCGCCCTCGGAAGGCACCATGCCGCCCCCGTCACCGAGGAAATATGCCGCCCTCAGGCCTGAAGCCCCCTGCCTTAGAAAATCCTGGATCCGCCCCTGGTGCTTGCACACTTGAACCGCCAGCGCACTCCATGGGAACAACGTTCGCGCTGTACGAGAGGCATCTCTGAGTCACGAGAGGCATCTCTGAGTCACGAGAGGCATCTCTGAGTCACGAGAGGCATCTCTGAGTCACGAGAGGAATCTCTGAGTCACGAGAGGAATCTCTGAGTCACGAGAGGCATCTCTGAGTCACGAGAGGCATCTCTGAGTCACGAGAGGCATCTCTGAGTCACGAGAGGCATCTCTGAGTCACGAGAGGCTTCTCGAGGAAATCATCTCTCTGTGTCTATCGTCTCTGAGAAGCATTTACCTAGACCGTGCGTCCCTGACGCCTCCCCGAGGCGTCAGCCACTGGGGCCGAGGTGTCAGCCGCCGCTATTATTTCTGTCATCCAGGTCGCGCCGTTTCCTCATGGCCCTGCATTACATCACGGGCGGCGGCGGCGGCGGCGGCGCAACCGAGGCGTTTCGACAATGGCGGGCCAGTTGCGTGCGGCCGTGATGTAAGGCCGGTTGGGCAACGCCTCCCGCGGCCCGGCAACGGCTCCGTGCGCTCCTCTTCCGTCCCCCGAGGACCTGCCGCCGCCGCCGCCGCCGCCGCCCGGCGTGCGGGGCGCGGGGCGGTGAAGGGACGCGGTGCTTGCTGCACGGAGCGGAGGACTGGCGCGGGGTGGAGCGGACTCGGAGGCGGAAGCTGCGCGCGGGTCGAGTGACCGCCCCTCCGCCCGCCCGCCACCCGTCCGCCGCCGCCCGCCGCCCGGCAGCAGACCTTTCGAATGCGGATTGGGAAACGGTGCTGACGGCTGAGATGTGGGGGTTTCAACACGGACAGGTTCGTGCGTACGCCCGTGTGATCGCTGGGTGATCATGTGGAATCGCTGGGTGATCACGTGACAGCTGTTGCTAGGGGCTAGGTTCGCCTCGAAATTGACTCACCACGGCCTTTATCTTATGTCAGATATGCATTGATTAGCACCTTATTATGAAAAGTGTGATGAGGCTGATTATTATGCCTGGTAAATTGATCAGACTGGTTTGCCAGTGGGCTTCTGGTAGTGTTGTGATAGCCATGTGTGTGGTGCAGTGCAGCTTATTACACACACAGACCCTTGCAACAGATTCGTACATTACCGGTTCACCATCGAGTTCGAAGATTGTCATTTCGTGTGACTAACTTGGCGCGGTCTTCCTTGTCCACTAGCCGACTTTATATAATTATCAAGGGCGTCGCCGTAGGGGGGGGGGGGCGGGGTGGACACCGTCCCCCCGTCGTCAGACTGGGGATTAACCTCCCAGTCTTGGAGACATAAATCCATACTTTGTTAGGAAATATTGCAGGTTTCAATATCATAAAAGCATTTGGAAAAAATATCAGTGCAAAGGAAGAATGGCAGCGATCAGGACGATATTTTTACTTTTCTTGAGGGAAGTTGACAGGAATTTAAATGGAATTTCAGTAGCAGAAAAACGAGCATATTATGGCGTTAATGTGCCCTATTTGTTGTTTAGGCACACTTTGTGCTTGCTGAAAGGAAACACCGGCGGATAGTTTTACGAGATGAACGTTTTTGTGTGCGTCTTCAGTCACTTCGACCGAATAGCTGCACATAAATAAGGTTCTGAAAACCATGGGTGCGGTCGGGCCTCTCATACGTAGATTTTCCCCCCTAGTTGACGGAAGACCTCGCTCCGCTCGGTAATCAAACTGTGTATGCCGGTTTCTGACCTAGGAAATATATCCATTCAAAAGCTTCGGACTAAATTTTTAAAATAAAATATGTAAGCCATTTCGTTCAAGTTCTGTCCAAATGTGTTCAAAGTTTGCAAACCGAGGTAGTTTTCGGATAACTACTTCCATTACTCCAAGTACATGAGCTACTTCATCCGTATCCGTTTCGGCCAACCGTCCACAAACGACTACCCCGCACAACGAGCCAGCGGCAGTCACCGGTTCCGGGGCGATCCGTCCTCCTGGTACAGTTACGGGCACCCCGGGTCGGCCAGTATGCAGAACAGTGAGATGCGCTGAGCTTATGAAGAAGATATATAAAAACACGCCAGTGATGTTGCCTTGTATCGCTCCACCGACCTCCTAAATATCTATCAAACCCCTGACCCTGACCCCCATGACCACCGAGCCAGTGTCTCCCGAAAGCAAAAAGCCAGTCCAGTGGCAGCCGGGTGGCGCATATCAGTTCTGATATGCAGGATATTCACGGCATATTAAAGGAAATAGTTCACCTTGGAATTTGTTTACCAAACACGATTTGATTATATTTTTTAATACAATATATTTTATATTGTCAAAAATGGCCTTATATCGCGCCGATTCAGGACATAAAGTCGTAAATTTGTATTGTTTATTAAAACTATATGCATACTCTCTAAGTCAGAGTCCTGACGTCACGCGAATGTAAAAAATTGTTCAGCCAATCAGATTCGAAAGTAGTCGCGTAAGGATAGACTCGCATTGGAGATGTGCCCAACCGGCGGCCGGCGGTTCACTTGCTATCACCAGCTGCAAGCTGATTGGCTGGTGGTATAGCCTCTGCCCGGGCTAGAACCAGTACAACATTCTTTCGCCAGCACCGCATTCATTCGCCAAAAAATCATATATATTCGGCTGGAAAGTCTTTTCAGTCAAGCAAACTTGCAGATAGGGGTTTCCCAACACGGGCTACAAAACTACTATCTCAGTGTAAAACTAATGTTGAAGGTGAACTATTTCCTTTAAGACTAATTATAATTGCAGTCTATTGTGATCATGGATCGACGCGAAATTTACCTACGATAGTGCGACCCAACATCCCCACTAACATGCCAAATTTCGCGGTTTTGACTGCAAAGTGCGCGGAGTTATTAAGCAATCGGATGACATCCGAACGGACAGGCGGACAGGTGGCTGCCACTTCTTACTTCTCATAATTAGTATGAAATATATTTATATGTAGCACGATTAACTAGGATATGAATCCCAAACAACGATGAGCGAATCGCCTGGCAGTGCCTATGGAATATTGAGTCGTTTGAACAATATACCATGAAGATTCCCGAAGAAATTGAAGCTTTGCATCTATCACCTGTTATAGTTCTAAATAGGACAAAATAAGCTGTTAGTTACAACTAAAAATTGCGTTCCTAAGTAAAAATTATAAGGTAAAAAAAATATTTTCCTTCACATTGTCGCGAACCGTACTGATGGTTCATTCGGCACTTCGCCCCCCCCCCCCCCCCCCCCTCCCACACACACACACACTCAAAAATCCGTGGCGACGCCCCTGCTAATTATGTGAGCTAACTTTCGTTTCACTGCTGACGCTGGCTACAGGCCATTGTGACCAATGGCCTAAAAAGGCAACACCAGTTGGAGTCGAACCCATGGCTCGACTCGAACGAAACGTCCCCCCCCCCCCCCGCCTTTACAATCCGGACATATTCAACTTTGGCGGTTGGTATCGAAGCTACGTAAGAAGACAGATCTTGATCGGGAATTTTTAACGACAAGCTGGAAGGAGAATGTCTTGAGGTAAATTATCTAACTGTTGAAACAAGGCATGCTGCAAGTAAAACAAAACACCTGCCTGCCTCAGGCATCTGCCTCGAGTCCTCTCCTCATATCACATATCCCGGGTCTGCCACGTGGACGAGAGGCCGGAACTGACGGCTGCTGCACCTGCATTCCGGAACGGTGAGACGGTGTGGGACGGTGTGGGACAGCCGGCGGCGACCGGACGTCTCCTCGGCCCGCTGCCGCCTCTAATGCGCCCCGCTTCCGTCCCCGTCCCCGCCCCCGTCCCCGCCCCCGTCCCCGTCCCCGTCCTCGTCCCCGTCCCCGTCCCCGTCCCCGTCCCCGTCCCCGTCCCCGTCCCCGTCCCCGTCCCCGTCCCCGTCCCCGCCCCCGTCCCCGTCCCCGCCCAGCCGCCGCCGCCGCCGCCTCCGCCTCCGCCTCCGCCTCCGCCTCCGCCGCCGCCGCCGCCGCCGCCGCCGCCGCCGCAGCCCCCCGCCCCCGCCCAGCCGCCCAGCCGCCGCCCAGCCGCCCAGCCGCCCAGCCGCCCAGCCGCTCAGCCGCCCAGCCGCCGCCCAGCCGCCCAGCCGCCCAGCCGCCCAGCCGCCGCCGCCGCCGCCGCCGCCGCCACCGCCACCGCCACCGGCACCGCCACCGCCACCGCCACCGCCACCGCCCCCGTCGCCGCAGCCGCCGCAGCCGCAGCCCCCCCGCCGTCGCCCAGACATCGCCCAGACTCTGAGAAACACGCCAAAAAGCTGCGGCGAATTAATCGCAGCACATTTCCGGGCGGTACACCTGTCGACCAGCTGTGGCTTGGGGCACGGTAGTGACCGCAGCCAAAGCCACGGCCGCTGTCCGGCTGCCGTCCGGCATTTCCTGGGTTTGAACTGGAGACGGTGGTGCACAGTGCACGGTGGCCAGTCACGGGCAGACGGTGGATCGGCAGAGCGTGACCCGTCCTGTGGGCTGTGGGGGACGGTCACACTCGGCACCTGGTGCTCTGGTGATGTCACTTGGTATCGGCAGTTCACACACCTGTCGCTCAACAGCCCACTGCAACCTGAAACCTTCTCAAGTCTGAGGCTGCCCGTGTTTCACAATGAACATCACTTACCGCAGCAGCATTGTATCGGACTGCGTTCGGATCACACGTTGACTAATTGACATTGGTGGTGGAGCGACGGAAGGGGGGCGAGACAACTCCGGGAGGGAGGGGTCGGGTGACACCTGTGCCCTTTGACATCCGGCCGACCATGACGTACCGGTGAGTCGCGTCGCTCGGACGCGTTACCCGTGACACGTGACCTTGTGTGCCGGCGGCGACCGCGCGTGGTCTGCTGCAGAGAAGCCGCACCGCTCCTGCTCTGAACGATAGACGTTCCGTTCCCAGAGAGGTTCCCGAGTTGGCGATGTTGATTCCACTGAGTACATTTATGTACCGATGTAGGCACTTGGTGAAGTCCAGGGGCGGCGCCACCTGGGGGACGGGGTGTCCCCCCAACAATTTCGGATTTTAACATTACGCCTACGGGCGGTGCATGGAAAGAATCGCCTTCAGAGAATTCCTCCGTTCTCACCCCCCTCCCCCCCCCCCCCCCCCCCCCCCCCAACTTTCGGAAGGTGGCGCCGCCCTTGGTGAACTCAACATCAATCATCAACATTACGTCATCACAGAGCTTAATCCACCACAGCTGCCGTGAAGTGACTTAAGTTCTTAAATTTCCCTTCAGATGAAGGAAGAAAGAAGTGATATCTGTATTATATTGGCATTGCCTATCTCTTGTTCAAGTATCTTTTAGCAATCGTTTCCTCCCTCATACTCAGCAAATGACGAATCTGACTTCCGATTTTCACAATGTATTTACGAACATTACGAACGCTGCAGAACGGGAAACGCCGCAGCGTTCGCCTTCCAACCCCTCCAGTAACCTTAACTTTGACCAGTCATCTTCTATGCACCGTTTCATACTGCACGTGGTCGAGCCTATTGTTTCCTCTTTACCGAGCCGGCCTCAGGTCTGAACCTCCCCACCACCGCCGCCGCCGCCGCCGCCCGCCGCACCGCCACCGCCACCCGCCACCCGCCCCGCCGCGCACCGCCACCGCCACCGCCGCCGCCACCGCCGCCGCCGGCGCGTCGGCAGCCGTTCCGGAGCGCCAGGTTTGACCGGCATTTCCGCCCCCCCCCCCCCCCCACACACACACACACACGATGGCGACGCATTCCAGGTGGTTGAGGCTGCGGAGTGCGGACGTCACCCCCGATGCAGCCCCGTCCCGCCCCTCCCTCCCCCTCACCCGGCACACCCCAAGGTCAGGGCGCATCGCGCCGCCCGCCCAGACGCTTTGTTGTCTCGCCGAGACTTCCTCCCAGCCCCGCGGCGCCAGGCGGCGAAGGAGGGTTGGCGGCGCGCAGAGGATTTTACCGCTCGTCTGCGTGAGGTTACCAGAGGTTATGAGATCAGGCTGTTTGCGTGATAGTTAAAAGGCGTGGAAATCCATGGAGGAAAAGACAGATAACCTGAGTAGTGAACTAGTGAGTACAGACAAAAAAAAAACATTTGTATCCCGGGACTGCGCGAGAATTTCGAGAACAAATCATCTTGTACGTGACTATATGCTTAATGTTAGCATGCTTTGCATATGTGCCGGTATATTTTTGTTTTGTTTTTCCATTGACACTGCGGTTAGACGACCTCCCCAAAACATTATGACTGCAATACAATTGCTGCTTATTCGCAATGCCCCCCACAACACATCGGTTATCTGTTTAGTAGCCAAGTCAACATGATTTATTGAAGTGCAACTTCCACGAAATGCAACGGCTGCATTATTAAATCTCGTATTATTCTTGTCTTGTTTCTTTTTACGTAACGGTCATTGTTTCTTCTTTAAAGTATTGCATTAAACCCGCTATACTGCAATGTGATGCAAATAATGCCGCGTTTTTTTCAAATTAAAAGGTAGTGTTGCTACTGTCTAGCGTTTCCAACCGCATGCTCAAACGTACACTCATGAATTGATCGAAAGCATACGAACCCCAACACCTCTCGACGAGCCACCCTTTAAACGTACACGTGCCCGTAATCAGTCCCTTTTGACATGTAATGAACACCCAATAGCTCTAAATGACCCGAGAATAGCACCCCAACCACAGCTGTTTATTCTCCTCACTCCACTTGAAACGCCACCGACCGCTAACCATTGTCCCATCACAAATCACATCTACAGTGGCTCACAGAGAGCCGAAGAGCCGACTGTTTGTCGTAAAGCCAGCGTCCGGCTGACGAGGGGACCACCGTCGGCGTCCGTACCGCGTACCGCCCGTAGGTACCGCCGCCCTAGGTACCGCCCGTAGGTACCGCTCCCTATCGTACAGCCCGCGCCCACGCCGCGCCGCGCGGCCTGACGTCCCCAGGCGCCTGTTTTCCTCAAAACGCAGTTCTGCGGGCCGGCGCGGCGGCACGGAGCGGGGCTCGGCGCAGTTCGGTCGCTTGGCGGAGTTCCCCTTCATCGGATGGCCTTGCGCAGAGTTTTTGAGCGGTGTAAACAGCGCCGGAGGATGCTGTTCCGCTCCGCTTTGTTACGTGGGGCGCAACTTTCACTTTGGTGCGCCGGCTGTGGCGCGGGCCGGTCAGCCATGCGTGCTGGAACGTCCGTACGAGCAGCGGATCTTGTGGCATGGTGTCTGGGGTGGGGATCGTCGCTGAGTCTCGGTGATCGGCATTTCAGTTGCATTGTGCTGTCTCGGTGATATGTGTCTAACAGGGGCTCCGCCACAGGGGACGGGGGACGTGTCCCCCAAATGTTAGAACTTTTAACATTACGCCTATGGGCGTTGCATGGAAAGAATCGACTTCAGAATGCTCTCGCCCCCCCCCCCCCCATTTTCGGAACGTGGCGGAGCTCTTGGTGTCTAAAGGACATTGTGGGTTAAAGTGTTGAAATTGCTTATGCATGCCTCGTTTTTGTATTGTTACTCGTTGCATATATCGAACTAAAAAATCGAAATTAAATTTCTCCACTTTATACTTGTATTATTATTCATTGCATTTTCACAGCTTAGGAAACACAAAATTATCCTTTTATGAAACAAATGTCTCACTATGCACACAAATAGTTTGTATTATATTAGTTTTCCATTGAATGGCAACAAGCATGGGTGTCGTTTTCTATGGTAGGGCCAGGCCCTACAAATAATGTACATTTTAGCATTAGTCCTATGGTGTTGCATGGTAAGAATGACATTAAAAATCTCTTAAGTTAGCATGTGGGCCCTACCAATCATTTTCAGAAACGACGCCCCTGGGCCAACAAGTGTGACAACGATCGTTTTTTGGACAGGCACTGTCCTGCTACACAGTTATAATTTGACTTTTCTTTATAAGCTGACGTGTCAATTCACTGACAACGCCCAAATTAAAACCAATGGTGCATCGATGACGGCCGTTTTTCCTGTCATTTTTCACTTTGAAGCGAAAAAAAATGTATTTTTTTACTTGTCTCCATGTTCAAAATTATGACGAAGTTAGCCTCGATCGTTTATTTGCATCGCATCTTCTTCATGTTCGGCACAATTCGTATGCACAGGGCACAGAGGATGTACATGTGATAAGGAATAAATGTAATTCTGAGCTACCGTGTATGCAGCATACTACATAACACTTATTTCGGTCACCTACCAGTTCTGTCGGAAATCAATTTTTGCTCACTACGAGTCATGTTGCAAATCCTGGCAGTAGCTATCGTGCTGCTAAAGCTCCGGCTGGGTCGTGGCCGGATTTGGGTTGGACCTTCGCTCGCGTTCGGTAGACTAGCGTGGAAAGCAAAAGCGGGCTGGCCGGTTTAGGTCAGATGAGGTTCATCTACACTGTCTGGTCACGAAGGACTTTTCAGCGTTGTCTTAGTGAATCCCTTCTGCATCACATGCCTAACCAGACGCTGCGCTTCAACTGAAGATATTGTCCAATCGCATTGCGATTCTGTTGCTGTCTGAGCTTCATGAAACAAGTCGTAAGCTGGGCGTTGCCAAACTGAAGGCAGGGTAAACAAGTTGTCGATGTTCGACTACATAGATGCTTGTTTCATGCGTCAGCGGCTTGATAATTGACTCGTCAATCGCTGAGCGCTTCTACCGAGCTGACGGCTAATGCACTGACAGCTGATCGCTGATGTGCTAAGCGCTGATGTGCTGAGCGCTGATTTTCTGGCAGTGATTTGCTGAGCGCTGATTTTGGGCGCTGATTTTTGGGCGCTGTTTTGATGAGCGCTGACTGCTGAGCGCTGACTGATGATCGTTAACTTATGAACAGT
The DNA here is from genome assembly GCA_036785665.1 of Chirona hameri. Taxonomy (NCBI): domain Eukaryota; kingdom Metazoa; phylum Arthropoda; class Thecostraca; order Balanomorpha; family Balanidae; genus Chirona; species Chirona hameri. The sequence continues at coordinate 100,623 of JAXIVJ010002909.1, forward strand.
GACTGCTGAGTGCTAACTGCTGAGAGCTGACTTGTTGAGCCGTGACTGCTGGGGCTGGGCGATGACTTGCTGAACACTGACTGCTGAGTGCTGACTTGCGGAGCGGTTACTGCTGAGCGTTGACTGCGTGCTAGACATCATGTGCAGAACGGTACCGCTGGGATGCCACCGACCGGACACACCTGGCCTTGACACAGTAAATGTTCCGTTCTGCCATCTGCTTCAGTCTCAGTGCTCAGTCGTCAGTCGTTCGTGGGTGTCGGCAGATGTGGCCTCCCTCCCCGTCTTCCGAGACTCGGGGGGGAGGGTGCGTCTGGCTGCGCCGCTTCTATTGACCTGATTCTGGCCACCTCGCGTCAGGCAGGATAGTTTTCGTAGTTGGTGTTTTAAGTTTTTGCTGTCTGTAAAGATAATGTGTGTATTAGACTTTCATCGTGCTCACTGCTCGTGCTCTGGCGTCCTCTGGAGCTCGTGCTCTGCTCGTGCTCGGCGTGGCGTGCTCGTGCTCTGGCTCGTCCGTTACAGGTCGCAGACAAACAATCCGGGGCCTGTGGCGATCGTTTTCTGGGCTATCACAAAGTGATGGGGTCCTGTAGGTTACGGCGGACAGCGAGCAGCCAGTCACCAACTCGCTTTTCGTATATTTAAACGGGTATTCCCATTTAGTTCCTATCAGGCAAGTAGCCAGATTTCGTCAGGGGAGGGGGCGGCGCCCTCGAAAGGGGCCCCCTTCCCGACGGTTGAATTAAAACGGATGAAAAGGCACATTACAGGCTGTCGATGCAGTATGACAGTATGGCATGGCCATACCAACTTTTAGGAGCTGGAGTTAGCAAACTGCCATATCAACTTTAGAACAGCGACACCATTTGGAATCAGCTATACCAACTTCGAATATTTTTTAGACTCAAGACCCGAATCTCGCGGCGCGAAAATTTGAGTTGTATTCCTGGACAATTATATGCATTCTT